>CADEHL010001385.1:0-144187 GCA_902827135.1 Harpagifer antarcticus
GTCGCAGAGCAGAGATAACAGTCGCATCAAACGTCGTGGAGGAATTGTCGCCCATTTCCACGGTGGAATCAACATCTTTCCGAAACATATTGAGCAAGAAACAAGTAACGAGCGGCTACCATCAGACAGGAACACTTTACACGAAGAGTGATGATGGAAACTGAGCTAAAGAAAAACTTGATGTTCAAACCAAGAGCAGAAAGTCTGTGTTCAGGATTATTAGATTAAGGGATGTGTGCTGATCTGGGTTTAATGAGATGTAACTTGATATTGTTATGTGTGCATCTCAGAGTGATGTTGCAGAGTCCAAAAGCAATGTAACTAGTAGTGTGACCAATTACTTTCAGCAGTGAGTAATTTAGTAAGTAAGGCAATATTTTATTAAGTAACTAGTGATGTATAATGCATTATTTTCTTGAGTACCTACCCCAACACGGTGTACAGCAGACATGAAGCTAACTCACAGAGCAGGGACAATGGGACGCCTGATGTAATACAGACATGTGGGCCAGCTGTATCCAAACTGTAATCAATTTTCTGTCAAAGCAATAGCATGACAGTGGAGTGTGTTTGATCTCTATTCCTGGAACAGAGAGAGAAACTATACACTCTGCAAAGACAAACATATCCCTGGATTATCGTGAATCTTTCGTGAGATAAAGGGACACAAATAATTTCTGTATCAATTTGATTGCACGAAATCAAGGTAACATTTTTAAATACAAACAATTCACAAATAACAGCAAACAGCTAATAGCTAACAGCTAATAGCTAATAGCTAACAACTATCAATCTGCAACTATCAGTCTGCTTTCTCACTCACCTATTTTCTGCATTAACCTTCCTTAGTCACCTGGTAGTCACACCCTGTCTCTCTCTCACTCTGTTACACCCATCAGCTCCATTAGTATTTAGGCCCACTTCACTTTCACCTCAGTGCCAGATCGTACTTTGCAGCATGCCAGTCTTTCCCGCATTACCCTTCAGATTGCCCTGCCTGTCCCTGACCAGCCTGCCTCGCCTGCTCCCTGACCCGGTCTGTACCTGCGACTCCCGTCCTGCTTTCTCCTGGAACCCTCGCCTGACCCCGACCAGCCCTTTGCCTACTATTGCCGTACTACCGCCGTTTGGCCACAACGAATATTTTCCTCAGAGTCCAGCGCACTTCCTGGGGGCTTGGTTTTTGTGTGCCAGGACGTGATTGACGTGATTCAAGATGGCGCCTGTGTCGGCACGCCGCTCGCTCAGCTGTCTACCTATAGCTTTTTTTTTGTTTTATGTTTGTCAGAATGTCTCTGCTCTGCTTGTCTATGATCGCCAAGCCCTCCTCCACCTCAGACCCTCACTGGAGTTGATACTGCTGCCCAAACTTACATCTGGCAACCATAAATCGCCCCCCCCCCCCTCTTCTGTTGGATATACCACCTACCTGTGCCGGTTGCCCGCATCCCGCCTCGCCGAAAGCGCTTCAGACGACGGGGGGAAAGCGTGGTGGTGCACTCGTCCATCTGAAGGAATACCTGACGGCTTCTTCCGGGACCTATCCACGCCTCGGATGTCATGGCCCTCCCGCTGCACGCCATGTGAGGGATCGGTGGATTCGCCCTGTCTTTCCGGAGCTACGGACCCTGCTGGATCCGCTGGCAGCTCCTCCTGTCCGACTGACTGCTCCTCCTGTCCGACTGGCAGCTACTCCTGCCCGCCTGACTGCTCCCGGCTCGCGCGGCGTTCACCACGGACATCTTCGTCAGCTGAGACGATCTACACCGTCGGCAAGCCCGGAGCAAAAACTACGTCTGGCTTTGCTAAATGCTAGGTCGATAGCTAAACAAAACGTTCCTGCTGAACGACTTCTTCACCTCCCGTGAACTGGATTTCATGTTCCTGACGGAGACCTGGGCACACGCTGCGAGTACACATCATTCTTTGATCTTCTTCCTCCTGACTGTACATTCTTCAGCTCCCCCCGTGCCACCGGCCAGGGCGGGGGCATAGCTTCGGTGTTTAGAGCTAGCCTCCAGTGCCGATTGCTACACCATGTCACTAGCTATGCTAGCTTTGAGTTGCAGCTCTTTGAACTGAATCCGGCCTCGCCTATACTCTGCGCAGTTGTGTATCGTCCGCCAAAGCACAATAAGGATTTCTAAATGACTTTTTCTGACTTTCTGTCCGGGATCATGGTGAATTATGATCGTGTTTTGATCTCCGGAGACTTCAATGTCCATGTGTGTTGTGAGTCCAAACCTCTGGTTAGGGACTTTTTAAATCTCCTTGATTCTTTTGGTCTTGTTCAGTCCGTGGCTGGCCCAACACACGAAAAAGGACACACTTTGGACTTGGTATTGTCGTTGGACTGTCTGTATCTGTGGATGAAATATGTGCAGCAACGCGTATCTCAGACCATTTACCGGTTCTGTTTACAACCTCCATCCCTTCCGCAGGAGTCGAATCACGTGCCCCTGCGCGTCGTCTGCGTTCGATTAACCCCTTGACTGCCTCACAGTTCTCTGATTGCTTTTAACGCTTCTCCTATCTGTAAATTAGATGTGAACTGTGCTTTTAATGCTGATGAGCTTCTCTCTATGTTTGACTTGACATGCACACCAATACTGGATTCTGTTGCTCCTTTTACGCTTAGACGCAACAAAGTTCTATCAGAACCGTGGCTCAATGACTGTACTCGTGCTCTCAGACGCGCTTGCAGGCGTGCTGAGAGAAGGTGGAAAAGGATAAACTCCATGTCTCCCTGGAAATCCTTCGTGCTTCCCTCTCTGACTACCAGACGGCAGTCAAAGCAGCCAAAACAGAGCACATTTCTCTGTTCATCTCTAAAAACAGCCACAAACCTCAGGTTCTTTTTAATGTCCTCAACTCCATCATTAATCCCCGTGATGTTTCTTCTGTTGTGCCATCGCCTGCTCTCTGCGATAAGTTTTCTTAAATTTTTTATTGGAAAAATATCTGCTCTTAGGCTAGCTCACACTAGTGCTACTCCCGATCCTGCTCCCTCTCTGTGCCCTGCTGTCCTCGACCACTTTGAGCCTATTTCCCTCTCTTCTCTCTCGGACATAGTGGAGCACCTGCGACCGACAAGCTGCTCCTCGGACAGCATTCCCTCACGCCTTCTCAAAGAGGTTTTCCATTCAGTTGGAGCAAGTATTTTATTACTTTTAAACACCTCTCTTCCTCAGGAGGTGTCCCAGCTGCCTTTAAACATGCCGTGGTTACCCCACTACTTAAAAAGAAAAGTCTCGACCCCTCCACTCTCGCAAATTTTAGGCCCATCTCCCAGCTACCGTTTTTATCAAAAGCCCTGGAGCGCGTAGTCTACGCCCAGCTGCAGTCTTTTTAATCCTTCATGGCATCCATGAAAAGTTCAGTCTGGCTTCAACCCATGCACAGCACTGAAACAGCCCTTTAGAGTTTTTAACGATCTGCTCCTAGCCGCCGACTCAGGTAGCCAGCTGTCTTGGTGCTGTTGGACCTGACAGCTGCCTTCGACACCGTGGACCATGGCATCCTGCTGTCACGGCTTGAACAGTCCGCTGGCATCACAGGCTCTGCCCTCGCATGGTTCAGGTCCTACCTTAAGGACCGTAGCTTTTCAGTGCAGCTAGGTGCCTTCTCCTCTACCAAAGCCCCTCTTACCTGTGGGGTCCCCCAAGGCTCGATTCTGGGCCCCATCCTGTTCCTACTATACATACTGCCCCTAGGTTCTATTCTAACTAAACACAACATTCCCTTCCACTGCTACGCTGACGACGTCCAGATTTATCTCCCGCTCAAAGCAAACATAACACAGTCACTACAGCAGTTGATGGACTGCTTAACGGAGATCAAATCCTGGCTGAGCAACAACTTCCTGACTCTTAACGAGGGCAAGACGGAGGTCATCTTTTTTGGACCACAACCTCCAGCCTCTCAGGTTGATATTCTGGGCTCCCTCCAACTAAACATCCTCCCCTCGGTCATGAACCTTTGGCGTGACCTTGACGAACACTTTAAATTCGATAAGCAGGTCAGCAGCGTAGTCAAATCCTGCTTTTTTAAAATAAGACTATTGGCCAAAACCAAGTCCTATTTATCTTTTAAAGACATGGAAAGGGTCATCAACGCCTTTGTGACCTCGAGACTGGATTATTGCAACGCTCTGTATGTGGGTTATGGACCACGCGTCAATTAAACGCCTGCAGCTGGTCCAAAATGCAGCTGCACGTTTGCTGACTGGACACAAAAAGCGCGACCACATCACCCCAATTCTGGCCTCACTACACTGGCTTCCAGTTCAGTTCAGAATTGATTTTAAAATCCTTTTATTTGTTTTTAAAGCTCTAAATGGCTGGCTCCGGCCTATATAGTTGAACTCCTCCAGCGCTACACCCCAGCCAGAGCTTTAAGGTCTGCTGACCAGCTGCTGCTGGTAGTGCCGAAGACTAGGCTCAAAACACGAGGGCACCGAGCCTTCGCAGCAGCTGGCCCGAGGCTCTGGAACACTCTGCCCCTCCATGTGAGGTCGGCCCAGACCCTAGGGGTTTTTAAATCATATTTAAAAACTCACTTCTTCTCTCAGGCTTTCTAGCTAGAGCGGAGCACGACTACTGACACTTCCCTGTGTATTGTTTTTTTATATTGCTGTTGCTAAATGTCTGTCTTTTTTACAATTACACTGCAGTGAAATGTTTTTATTACATGTACAGCACTTTGGCTCGACCAAACATCGTTTTTAAATGTGCTTTATAAATAAAATTTGATTTGATTTGATTTGATCTGCCGTGTTGTCTCCTACCAGCCTATTGCCTTCAATAAAGCTGGTTACCGACTATCTCTGGTTTCCTGTGTTCTGCATTTTGGTCCTCAGCTCATTTGTGACAATCAACTAACAGCTAACAACTAACAGCTAATAGCTAACAAATAACAGCAAACAGCTAACGACTAACAACTAACAACTAACAGCAAACAGCTAATAGCTAACAAATAACAGCAAACAGCTAACGACTAACAACTAACAACTAACAGCTAACAACTAACAACTAACAGCTAACAACTAACAGCTAATAGCTAACAAATAACAGCAAACAGCTAACGACTAAGAGCTAACAGCAAATAGCTAACAAATAACAGCAAACAGCTAACGACTAACAACTAACGACTAACAGCAAACAGCTAACAACTAACAGCTAACAACTAACAGCTAATAGCTAACAAATAACAGCAAACAGCTAACCGCTAACAGCAAACAGCTAATAGCTAACAAATAACAGCAAACAGCTAACAACTAACAGCAAACAACAAACAGCTAACAGCTAATAGCTAACAAATAACAGCAAACAGCTAACAACTAACAGCAAACAACAAACAGCTAACAGCTAAAAGCTAACAGCTAACAACTAAACACTAAACTTGACACTCTGCAAAGACACAAAAACACCCCTGGATTATCATGAATCTTTTGAGAGTCAAAGGAAATACTTCACCCACAAAAAGATAATTTATAAATCGGGTAGAAGAAATCTCTGTTTGCAAGAAAAATCAAGGTTAAATGCGCGAAAAAGTATATAAACTATCCTTCTCCGGGTGAAGCTATAGTTTTAACGCTCAGTTTTCGGTCGATAAAACTTGAGATAGACGTTTGATCATCTCAGCTGTCATGTGAGTGTTTGATGGTGTCTACAGCTGCTGTGTGTGTGTGTGTGTGTGTGTGTGTGTGTGTGTGTGTGTGTGTGTGTGTGTGTGTGTGTGTGTGTGTGTGTGGTGTGCGTGTGCGTGTGCAGGACATCAGACAGTTTCCTCAGGGACACTCTCCTCGGGGTTAACGATGTTTACGGCTAGCGCTCTCATCACAAACATTTTGACAAAACACAGCAGGACTGTGTAAATAAACGCCTTCACGTGGGAGGATAGGAAACCAAATCTGTCCGAGTGGGAGCTCCAGCGCATGCCCAAGTACACACACACACACCACACACACACACACACACACACACACACACACACCACACACACACACACACACACACACACACTGGGCTACCTTATCTCTCTCCGAGTTACTGCAGTGGGAGCACTTGTGAGGAGTTAAAGCTCAACCCCAGTGACCCTCTCCTTTATAAACACCTCGCCTCACTCCCCTGTTTCTCCGGCTTCTCACCAAATGCTATCGGAGGTCAGAGGAGGTGAAACATCTGAACAAAGCCAGGCTACCTCAGAGAAACAAAACACAGATACAGTGTAATCATAAGGATAAAGGAAAGAAAACAGTGAATATTTACGAGAGGTTCTCATAGTAGCAACGGGCTCTAACGCCCTGAGCTACTGAAGAGAGTCCACTCATATTATCAGGGAAATAATCTCATGCTGTCAAAGCTTTTTTAAACAGGATATTTGGCTCGACAGAAGCCACTTCCCTCAAAAACAACGTTTAGAGCTTTCCAATTTCTTTGTCTATTGTGTGTCTATTGTTTCTGTTCATTATTTTTGTATTATTTACATAATTGCATTCTTCATTGCTTTGAATGTATGCTTTTAACAATCACAAGGCTTTTAAAGCAACGTATACTTTTTAGTGTTTGTTCAATTTTGATTAAAGCGGGCCCTCGTCTGCTTTTTGGGTTTCCCCTTTCCTGTACTGTGTTATAAAGGCGTTTGTGCATTTCATGGTCTGCAAAGTTAATGACACACACATGTATTTTTGGGGTAAATACATAGTCGCTTTTGTACGAGGTTCTCTCAGCGTTTTATTCCCCATACCTGTAATATAATCCGTCGTACAGTCAGGAGTTTCTGCATTTGTTCCATCTGTGGTCACACTGTCTGAGCACTAAGGTTGTCTCAGCTTCACACACATTACCAGCGAGTCTCTCCTCTCTCTCTGTCTGTTCCTCTCCACCTCAGCCCCTCTAATTTCATCAGAGGTGATAAAACACCACAGAATCAAGTCAGCGGTTACTTACTTAGCCCAATCTCCCTCTGGATGAGAGGCAATAACAGTGTGTGGGGGAGGAATTGGGTGCTTACCTCACACGGAGGGATACATGCCCAGCAAGCAGAGTGTTTTCCACCACAGGACCCTGAACACATCTGCAGATCAGTGAGCTGCACAGAGCATCACATCAAAATCCCCTGATGGTGCAGGCCATGCCAGGACAGAGAACACAGGAAGCAGTGCATGCTGGGATATGGTAGAATCAGCACTGGCTGTTTCCTGAGAGTCCTGAGAGAGGAGCGACACATCACCACAGCCAGAGGAGGAACACGCACTCAGATCAGAACATAGTACAATTAGTAAAAGTAAAAGTACTCATTTTCAAATTTCTTAATAATATGTGTTTTATATCATTAGATAATAATTACTTATCCATTAATGTGTTTATCGTTTTAATTTTGTAGAAAACGTTGCCGACCAAATCAGACATTGACAGAAGTTCACCTTGGTACTGTGACACTAGATTTGCTGAGGATGCTCTTACTTTTCTTCCTGTATATATAGAAGAAGAAAGAAGGCATAATATTTTGAGACTCAGCAGAAACACAGGTTCAGGTTCACAGCGCTGACGTATCGCATGTGCAGCAGAACAGGCATGAAATACTGTGAAGCACATTATTACACACGACTGGGAGATGTCATGGTGACCTACAAGGACTGAGATGAGGAATGGCGAGCTGCAGAGTGAAAAGCACTGCATGGTGTTATTCTCTGCTGCGGGGAAGGTGGTGTGTTGTGTGAGGGAAGCTTTTAGTGTCCTCCATTTGCTGATGGAATACAGTGGAGGACACAGTTCAGGTCCTGAGTGTTTCCATCCTGTGTTTTAAACCATGGCAGCTTTATTTAAATGTTCTTATTCTCCCTACCCGATCCTCCCTCTCTCCCCCCCCTCTGACATCTCTCCCCTGAACTCTCCACCCTGCCTCCGACCTTTCTCCCCTGCCACACACACACACACACACACACACACACACACACACACACACACACACACACACACACACACACACACACACACACACACACACACACACACACACACACACACACACACACACACACACACACACACCACACACACACACACCACACCACAACAACCACCCCTCATCCAGCACCAGTCACTTTTCTGCCATCGTCCGCTGAACACTTTAACATATAACATTTTAAACTGTACACCCGGTTATCTAGGCCCGTGTTGTGTTGTTGTTGTTTGTGTTGTTGTTGTTGTTGTTGTTGTTTGTGTATATATGTCACACTGTAGGACCCTCGAGAAACGATTATTAGAGATTTTCTTGACAATAAAGCTGACTTTGACTTTGATATGTATAGTTTCCTTATAACGGTGTGGAACGCTGAGGCGTAAGAATGTCATTGTACAGTGCAACTCCCAACCAACAATCCCCAACTTGCACAAATACGCAAAGTGATGAAGAGGAGGGAACAGCAGAGCCTCAGGAGGAAGAGGAGAGGTCCAACACTCATTAATGTTCAGAGTCAAATGAGCAGGGGGGGGGGATAGAACAACCCTGAGGCTCATGGGTTTATAATTGTGTGGGCAGAACAGAAAAACCGTTAGATATAAAAGGCCTTGTGTGACTTTTCCTTGTTCCTGCCTCCTTTAACCTTGCTTCCTTTCCTCATTACACCTGATGTAACTCTGATAACCAAGACAAGTATAAATCAGATAAAAAGTAGGGCCATAACCTTCTATCTCTAAATTATTTATTATTTTGTCGCATTCTGCTTGTATTGTGTTTTTGATCCAATGGATTAGATGCATCACCTTTAAGAGGACATATCCTGCTCATTATCACGTACGAAGCACTAACCAATAGAAACGCTGGTGTAACATAGTGATGTCACTATGTTCCGGACGTAAGCAAAAGAGTCCAATGCACTACACTCCCAAACTGTGGAAAACCGCACCAGGAAATATTAGACAAACATTCATATACTGTATATAATCATAATTAGGAATATCCCCTTTTTAATGTATTTATTTACTGATTATTATTTTATTGTATTTATTATCTTCGTCCTATTTCTGTCTTACCTTCACTGATGTTTGTATTACTTTGCTTATTTCACCTTATCGTGTATACATCTTGTGCACAGTCTGCATGTGTTCTAGTCCTGTGTAGCAGAAAGCACTCTGAGCTTTAGCTCTCGTGCTGCACAGGACTCCTGTCAGCAGCATGAAGAGCTACTCCATCAGTGAACCTTCACACATTAACGCACACACACACTCCGGAGTGTGTGTGCCCTGCTCCGCTGCAGATACAACACACAGATAGTCACAGACACACACACTGGAGAGCATCCATTATGAGCGGCCACTGGGTCTCACACAACTGTCCGTCACTATTCTGCTCGTTCTACATCTTGATACGCGCGCCCAGCGGAGAGCCTCTCTGGAAAGCATGTCACTGATGCAATCACACACACTTGCATGCAAATAAGTAGGTCCAGGGGGGGGGGGGGGACATTGACATTCATAGCAGGAAGAGTCTAAATCCAGCTCTGTGTGTGACTCGTACTGTCACAAACGAGCTGAGGACCAAAATGCAGAACACGGGAAACCAGAGATAGTCGGTAACCAGCTTTATTAGAGTCTATAGGCCGGTAGGAGACAACACGGCAGATAGTAGGCAAAGGGCTGGTCGGGGACAGGCGAGGGTTCCAGGAGACAGCAGGACGGGAGTCGTAGGCACAGAACGGGTCAGGGAGCAGGCGAGGCAGGCTGGTCAGGGACAGGCAGGGTCGAAACCGGGAGAGCAATCTGAGGAGTAGTGCGGGAAAGACAAGCATGCTGCGAAGTACGATCTGGCACTGAGGTGAAGGTGAAGTGGGCCTAAATACTAATGGAGCTGATGGGTGTAACAGAGTGAGAGAGACAGGGTGTGACTACCAGGTGACTAAGGAATGATAATGCAGAAAATAGGTGAGTGAGAAAGCAGACTGTGACAGAACCCCCCCCTTAATGGACGGCTCCAGACGTCTAAACAATACAAAAAAAAAACAACAAAAGAGACCCAAGAAAAAAAAACCTACAGATACCGGGTGGAAGGTGGAGGTATGGGAAAGGTTAGTACTCGTCTGAGACTGCTCTCTCGGCCTCTCCCTCCTGGAAATCCTCGTCCTCCTCGCCCGATGACGACTCCCCCTCCTCCTCGACGAAGCCTCTGGTCCGTAGCGGACGAGTACTCCCTGGCTTAGCGCCTGGTCGAGCGTGGGTCCTAGACGGCTGCTCCGGGTAACGCAGGTGGAAGTCTCGGATGAGCTGAGGGTTGAGGATATGACGAGCCGGGACCCACTGCCTCTCCTCAGGACCATAGCCCTCCCAGTCCACCAAATATTGAACCCCTCTTCCTCTGAGACGGGAACGGAGTAAACGACGAAGGGTGTAGGTAGGGCCCCCATCGATCATCCTAGGGGGTGGTGGTGGAGGGGCGGCGGAAACCATAGGGCTCTCCCGGACAGGTTTAATCCTAGAGACGTGGAAGGTGGGATGGATCTTCATGTTCCGGGGCAAACTCAGTCGAACTGCTGCAGGATTAATGACCTTGACAATCTCGAAGGGTCCAATAAACCTGGGCGCTAACTTCTTAGACTCCACCCGAAGGGGAATGTTCTGGGTGGAAAGCCACACCCTCTGGCCTACCTGGTACACAGGTGCCTTGGTTCGTCGGCGGTTCGCTGATGTGGCGTACCGGTTAGCAGACTGAAGCAGAGTTGTACGAGCCTGCCTCCAAGTCCTCCGACAACGTCGGATGAAAGCCTGGACAGACGGACAGGTAACCTCCTTCTCCAATGCAGAGAACATTGGGGGTTGAAAACCGTATGCACACTGAAAAGGGGAAAGACCAGTAGCGGAACTGATGAGGGTGTTGTGGGCATACTCCACCCACAGGAGTTGTTTTGACCAGGTCGTGGGATGATCGGAAGCCATGCAGCGGAGAGTGGTCTCCATCTCCTGATTCTTCCGTTCGGACTGGCCATTGGCCTGTGGGTGGAAACCGGAGGTGAGACTAACCGTCGCCCCGATGAGCTCACAAAACTCCCTCCAAAACACAGAGGTGAATTGGGGCCCCCGGTCGGAAACCACATCAGTCGCCAGTCCGTGAATGCGAAACACGTGGAGCAGAATCAGTTCTGCCGTCTCCTTAGCTGACGGGATCTTAGGCAGGGGTATGAAATGAGCCATCTTACTAAACCGATCTACCACCGTCAAGATGGCAGTATGTCCGTGGGACGGTGGTAGACCAGTCACAAAGTCCAATGAAATATGTGACCAAGGGCGACGTGGGACCGGTAATGGATGAAGGAGGCCAGCTGGACAGGCGTTCACAAACTCCCGGGTGTCAGCCTCCAGCGTGGCCCACCAGAACCGTTGTAGGACCATCCCCTTGGTACGTTGAATTCCAGGGTGGCAGGAAAGTCTGGAGCTATGAGCCCACTGAAGCACCTCAGCCCTCAAAACCTGAGGCACAAACAAGCGGTTAAGAGGACAAGAACTAGGACCGGGTTGGTCCACCAAAGCGGTCTTAACCCTCTCCTCAATCTCCCAAGCGAGGACGCCGATCACTCGAGGAGCAGGAAGAATGGTGTCCGGAATACCCCGGGTGTCTCCCTCCCTCCCGAACTGCCGGGACAAAGCGTCGGCCTTCACGTTGCGGGAGCCCGGGCGGTAGGAGAGAAAAAAATTAAACCGGGTGAAAAATAACGACCACCTGGCTTGCCGAGAATTCAGTCTCTGTGCCGACCTGATGTATTCCAGGTTCTTATGGTCGGTCCATACCTGAAATGGTTGTTCTGTCCCCTCAAGCCAGTGTCGCCACTCCTCCAACGCCAACTTGACTGCTAGAAGCTCCCGATTCCCCACGTCATAGTTTCTCTCCGCCGGACTCAATCTCCTCGAAAAGAAAGCACAGGGGTGGAGCTTCTGGTTCTCACCAGAACGTTGCGACAGGATGGCCCCCACCCCTACGTCAGAAGCATCCACCTCCACCACCAACTGACCAGCGGTGTCTGGTACTTGAAGGATAGGAGCTGACGTAAACCGGCCCTTGAGGTCCTGAAAAGCCTCCTCGGCTGCAGGGGACCATCGGAACGTCACCTTGGATGAGGTCAGGGCGGTGAGCGGGGCGGCCACGGTGCTGTAGCCACGGATGAACCGTCTGTAAAAGTTGGCGAATCCCAGGAAACGCTGCAGCTCCTTCCGGGAATCAGGAACCCGCCACGAGGTAACTGCTGAGACCTTAGAAGGATCCATCTCCACACTTCCTTGACCCACGATGTAGCCAAGAAAGGCGACCGAAGAAGTGTGAAACTCGCACTTCTCCGTCTTGACGAACAGTGAGTTCTCCAGAAGTCTCTGGAGGACTGTCTGGACATGATGGACGTGCTCCTTGAGGTTCTTAGAAAAAATCAAGATGTCGTCCAGATAGACAAAAACATAACGATCCAACATGTCTCGGAGTACGTCGTTCACCAACGCCTGGAAAACTGCAGGGGCGTTGGTAAGTCCAAATGGCATCACCAGGTACTCGTAATGTCCCGAAGAGGTGTTGAAGGCGGTCTTCCATTCGTCCCCCTCCCGGATTCGTACCAGGTGATAAGCGTTTCTTAGATCCAGCTTAGTGAAGATTGTAGCCCCCTGTAGTAACTCAAATGCTGACGAGATGAGTGGCAAGGGATAACGATTCTTCACCGTGACGTCGTTCAGACCCCGATAGTCAATGCAGGGTCTCAGGGTCTTGTCCTTCTTCGCCACAAAAAAAAAACCCTGCTCCTGCGGGTGATGTGGAAGGACGAATAATTCCCGCAGCCAGAGAGTCATTGACGTAGGTCTCCATGGCCTTCCTCTCCGGTGCCGAAAGCGAGTACAACCGGGCCTTGGGTGGGACTGCGCCTGGATGTAGCTCAATGGCGCAGTCATAGGGCCGATGAGGTGGGAGAGATGTCGCCTTAGCCTTGCTAAACACCTCCTTAAAGTCCAAATACTCCGCCGGAACCCCTGTGACATCCGGAACCAGGTTCATATCCACAGATAGTTGAGGTGCGGCGGCCTGCTTGAGACAAACCTGATGACAGGAAGAACTCCAACCTAGGATGGACCCAGTTGCCCAGTCAATGTTCGGGTTGTGGCGGCGGAGCCACGGATAACCCAAAATCAGAGGGATTTGGGGGGACCGTAGCACATGAAACCGGATTGTCTCATGGTGGTTCCCCGACATGAGCATACGGACCGGTGTCGTCTGGTGTGTCACTGTTCCCAGCAGGTGACCATCCAAAGCATTAGCCGGTACCGGCTGGAGCAGCCGAACCTGTTGGATGCCCAGCTGTCGTGCGAGCTCCTCGTCAATGATGCTAACATCTGATCCGGAGTCAATAAAAACAGCCAGAGCCTGAGATTTGCCTGTCAGGAGGAGTCGAGCATGGCACAAGGGTCTTAGATTGGGGATCAGCTCAGAGGTTTGGCCCACCAGTATACTCCCCATTACTGATGAGCTCTGTCCTTTACCTCTTCGACGTACTTCCCTCTCCTCAGAGGTAAGACTGGTACGACCCACTTGCATGGGCTCGACCTCGTACCGTGAGTCAGAGTAGGAGTGGGAACTCTCCGCCGAACCCGGAAGTCGAAATCTCCCGGAAACCGGAAGTTGTTGTCGCGAGCAGCGGCCCGCCGCTCGCGTCTGTTGCTCTCCTCTCCGAGTCTGGATTCGTCCGTCAATCCGAGAGGTGAGCTCAATCAACCCATCCAAGGAAGCAGGGAGATCATAGGAAACCAGCTCATCTCTCATATAATCCGCTAATCCTCTCAGATATGCGTCACACTGCGCCGGCTCATTCCAGCTGCTGCGACGGCTGCTGGTGCGGAAGTCAATAGCGTAATCCACCACCGTGCCGGAACCCTGGCACAAACTCAGCAGGCCTCCAGCAGCGTCGGGACCCAGACGAACGGGACCGAACACCTTCCGCATCTCCGCGGAAAAGGCAGCAAACGAGGCGCAGGCTGGTGTCTGCTGCTCCCACTCGGCAGTACCCCATAAACGTGCTCTCCCCGTCAGATGATTAACGGTGAAAGCTACCCGAGCCGCCTCGGAGGAGAAGGTGTGTGGCTGCAGTGAAAACAATATGGAACAGTTTGTGAGAAAAGGCCTGCATCCCTCCGGCTCACCAGCGTAGCGTTCCGGCGTTCCCACACGAGGCTCCGGAGCGTATCCCGTCGGGCCAGGGGCTGGAGCGAGCATCGGAGCTGCGGGCGGAGGGACGGTAGCAGCCATGGTAGCGGCTAGCTGTTGTACGGTGGCGGCCATCTGTTGCATCTGGGAGGTAAGGTAAGCCAGCGTTTGTCCCTGGGTTGAGGTTGGCTGGTGGGTCTCGATAGCTAAGGTAGCTATTGTGACCTCCTGTCTTTGGATGGCATCCTCAACCCTCTCAAAGCGGTCTCTAGGAGACCCGGTGTTTGCTTGGTCCATTTCTGGCCAGATCGTTCTGTCACAAACGAGCTGAGGACCAAAATGCAGAACACGGGAAACCAGAGATAGTCGGTAACCAGCTTTATTAGAGTCTATAGGCCGGTAGGAGACAACACGGCAGATAGTAGGCAAAGGGCTGGTCGGGGACAGGCGAGGGTTCCAGGAGACAGCAGGACGGGAGTCGTAGGCACAGAACGGGTCAGGGAGCAGGCGAGGCAGGCTGGTCAGGGACAGGCAGGGTCGAAACCGGGAGAGCAATCTGAGGAGTAGTGCGGGAAAGACAAGCATGCTGCGAAGTACGATCTGGCACTGAGGTGAAGGTGAAGTGGGCCTAAATACTAATGGAGCTGATGGGTGTAACAGAGTGAGAGAGACAGGGTGTGACTACCAGGTGACTAAGGAATGATAATGCAGAAAATAGGTGAGTGAGAAAGCAGACTGTGACACGTACAAAGCTTTGCCTGCATGTACAATGTTCTGCGAGAGAAACACATGTAGAAGCAGCTTCAGAGGAGGATCCATGCAGCCTTTCTGAGCATTAACTTTGATCAAACACTAATCTCTGCGACTGAGATGATTACAATTAGCATGTTGCATTGTTAAGGAAGTGAGGAAGTGTGGGCTGGGAAGCAGAGGAAAAGAGAGACATAGAGGCAAGAGAAAGAGGGGGGAGCAATGCGAGGGGAGAATAGAGAGCGATAAAGAACATGAAGAGGCGTAATAATAACTGGAAATAAATCAAAGAAAAGATCCCATGCTTGGTCAGTGCGAGCGGAGCCAGACCGCGGATGTCTGGATCCCTCAGTGGAACCTCGCATTAACTTTTCCTCAGACCGCACACGGAGATGATGAAGAGGAGGACGTGACTGCTTTAAGAGCCATCACACTGAAGCAGTAAAACGAGGCTCGCTCCGGTCGAGTGAGGAAAACCTCTCGTACGCTGCAGAGGAGGAGGAGGAGGAGGAGGAGGAGGAGGAGGAGGAGGAGATGCGGGCTCACGTGAGAGTCAGCAGAAACACCGCAGAGTATTTCCTCCCAAACACCACACTGACATTTCTGAGGAGTCGGGGTAAAACACGGGGTAGGCTGCTCTGAGCCAAACTCAACCACCGGGCTGGTCCCTGTAAACTGCATCAGCAGAGGGCAACACGTATAATCATACTGCAGCAGAAAACTGCAATAACAGGAAGGAGAAAAGTGCAACGAGACAGAGGAGAAACTTTCTGACTGAACGCACGAAACTCCAGCCGGTCCAAAATAAACATATTCCCGAAATTCAAACGAAAACACGCTTCATTTGAGCGAATACCAGAAATAAAATAAAAGGCCCGATTCAGCTTTGTGTGGTGTTCCCTCTCCTGTAGTGTGTTTCTGTGCACACCTGAACATCAGCAGGAGAGGACTCTTTAAAGTAGAGACACTACATACTGATATACACCTGAACATCAGCAGGAGAGGACTCTTTAAAGTAGAGACACTACACACTGATATACACCTGAACATCAGCAGGAGAGGACTCTTTATAGTAGAGACACTACATACTGATATACACCTGAACATCAGCAGGAGAGGACTCTTTAAAGTAGAGACACTACATACTGATATACACCTGAACATCAGCAGGAGAGGACTCTTTAAAGTAGAGACACTACATACTGATATACACCTGAACATCAGCAGGAGAGGACTCTTTAAAGTAGAGAACACTACATACTGATATACACCTGAACATCAGCAGGAGAGGACTCTTTAAAGTAGAGACACTACACACTGATATACACCTGAACATCAGCAGGAGAGGACTCTTTAAAGTAGAGACACTACATACTGATATACACCTGAACATCAGCAGGAGAGGACTCTTTAAAGTAGAGACACTACATACTGATATACACCTGAACATCAGCAGGAGAGGACTCTTTAAAGTAGAGACACTACATACTGATATACACCTGAACATCAGCAGGAGAGGACTCTTTAAAGTAGAGACACTACATACTGATATACACCTGAACATCAGCAGGAGAGGACTCTTTAAAGTAGAGACACTACATACTGATATACACCTGAACATCAGCAGGAGAGGACTCTTTAAAGTAGAGACACTACTGAAATACACTTGAACATCAGCAGGAGAGGACTCTTTAAAGTAGAGACAATACATACTGATATACACCTGAACATCAGCAGGAGAGGACTCTTTAAAGTAGAGACACTACATACTGATATACACCTGAACATCAGCAGGAGAGGACTCTTTAAAGTAGAGAGCCTAAACAAGAGCAGCACTAACTCAGCGTCAATGAGTGAGTCCCATCAGCCTGGAGTATTGATCTTCCTCACAGATTATCTACACACCTATACTGGGCATTAGTCAGCTGTTCCCAAGCTCCTATGGCCTCCTTTAACTAACGCTGAGTCACCCAGCGCCCTCCACTTCTGTGAAAACACTTTCCACTTCCTGTTCCGTCCCTCCCTTTCCAGCTTCCTTTCCACTTCCTGTCTGACTAAGTGTTAATAAAAACAAACCCAGACCTCCCTGATTCTGCCTCTGAGGCCGGGTCGATTTCAATGCTGACCTGACAAGACAAAAGGTAAGGACAACGTATGGACCCTAGTGTGAACTTCATCCCCCCACCAAGTCTCTGCGAGGTGAAGACCGGAGCTGATTGGTGGTCCTGCTGTGAATTCACAGAGGGGCTATAGTGACTGAACGAGAGAGTAATGTCAAATGACAGTACAATTGACCAATCATACCTTCCCTCTAAATGGGTTGGTTTTATTATCGCTGACTTTTTGATAAGTTCAGCCCGCTGTGAAACTTTTCTTGTTTACATAGCAACAACAACTTCCTGTCAACAGCGTAAACTCGCCTTCAAAATAAAAGCATGCCAAATTACACTTAAGACGTACAACTGCAACGAAAGTACATTCATTGGACAATGCAATGTCCTTTTCAATTTCAAAGAACACACATTGGGTTATTTACAGGTGTTTTGTGTGGTAGAGGGTCGCTGTCATTGATGCGTTTTGCACCCCGGGCCGTTGTTTTGATATATACGCTGTGACGTAATAACTCGAAGGAAGGGGTGGGGGTCAGAGGGCCTAGGTATAAAAGTCACGGCTCGCCACTGTTAAATAGTGCATAGAAAATATGGTGCCCGTTAGAATAAGTGAAGAACGTCAGCTGTTTGCTAAGCAGTGACTTTTATTGTGAAAGGGAAACATGCGAGCAGGCTGGATGTCATTCTAAAGTGGGGTTTACAGGAACTAAACTAATTAGTCTACAGCTATTATATTCTGCCATCGACATTCACTTCATGATGACACGTTTAAACAACGTTAGAGACGGGTCCTGTGCATCCAATACGCTCCGAAAAACCAGCCTCTCACAGAAATGATCAGCCTGAGAATCGTCGGCAGCGGCGGAGGAGCGTTCTTTGGATGATCGTCTCAGTGTTGCAGTTAAATTAAGTCATACATCTTCGCTGCTCATGCTTTTTATAGAGCCGATTACTCCTCTCCATTTATAGTCAAGACCCTTTATTGCCAAATGTTACAAGCTTCTCAGATTTAGCAACATCTCCGAAACACATTCCTTTTTTAAAGCTCTCTGACTGTAACAACTGTCTGTCAACAGTTTGGCTGTCCTCATAATGACGGGCTTTGTTAAAGACGGTGTGCAAAGAGAGGTGGGGTGCTCTGCCTCGACACAGACCGACTGCACACAGGCTTTAATCCACTGAAGCCACTGATGCTTTGTACGACTCAGCCCACAAACACGGCCGCCTTGCAAAAACAAACAAAAGGCGGGGTGTCCTTTTATCGGGCTTTGCAACGTCTGCATGCAAGGAATCCATGGAGGATTTACATTGTGGAGAGAAGTGTGTTTGGACACGGAGTAAGAATGTGCTAATGTGTACTTTGCTCACAGAGACACGTCGCCCAGCGGCCTCTTCCTTTTATCATTTTCTTTATTGCGGGTTCAGGTCCCAAAAGTACGGAGCCCCGACAGGTGCAACCATGCTGCAACAGCTCAAACACAACGGAGTGGGGACACTAAAGAGTGACGCACACAGCTGGGAGATCAGGGGACACTAAAGAGTGACGCACACAGCTGGGGGATCAGGGGACACTAAAGAGTGACGCACACAGCTGGGAGACCAGGGGACACTAAAGAGTGACACACACAGCTGGGAGACCAGGGGACACTAAAGAGTGACGCACACAGCTGGGAGACCAGGGGACACTAAAGAGTGACGCACACAGCTGGGAGACCAGGGGACACTAAAGAGTTTCGCACACAGCTGGGACGGAGCGCTTGGTGACGTTCAGGATGATAAAGCTGAACAACTGTCTCTGTGTCAGAGTGAGTCTGTCTCGTAACGGTCAGTGTTTGTCAGTAGATCTGAAATTACTACTAGCTAGCTTGCTAGCTAGCTTACAGCAGATCTGCAGTGACATCAGAAGGAGTCATGTGATCACATTGTTCAAATAAGACCATCAAACATTTTAGGTAAGTTTCCAACAACAGAGACAGTTGTTCAGCTTTATCATCCTGAACGTCACCAAGCGCTCCGTCCCAGCTGTGTGCGTCA
Source organism: Harpagifer antarcticus (assembly GCA_902827135.1). Lineage (NCBI taxonomy): Eukaryota > Metazoa > Chordata > Actinopteri > Perciformes > Harpagiferidae > Harpagifer > Harpagifer antarcticus. Next base: position 19,065 of record CADEHL010001385.1, read on the forward strand.
CTCTTTAGTGTCCCCTGGTCTCCCAGCTGTGTGCGTCACCTTTTAGTGTCCCCTGGTCTCCCAGCTGTGTGCGTCACTTTTTAGTGTCCCCTGGTCTGCCAGCTGTGTGCGTCACTCTTTAGTGTCCCCTGGTCTCCCAGCTGTGTGTGTCACTCTTTAGTGTCCCCTGGTCTCCCAGCTGTGTGCGTCACTCTTTAGTGTCTCCTGGTCTCCCAACTGTGTGCGTCACTCTTTAGTGTCCCCTGGTCTCCTAGCTGTGTGCGTCACTCTTTAGTCTCCCCTGGTCTCCCAGCTGTGTGCGTCACTTTTTAGTGTCCCCTGGTCTCCCAGCTGTGTTTGCCCCTCTCGGCCATGTGAAAAAGGGCCGACATCTCCCAGCATCTGAACCGCATGCCGGTCCCCTTCAGGACACGAAATAACAGGAGAGAATGAAGAGAGGAACCAAAGGAAAGGGAGGAGGAGACGACACAGCGTACTGTTAATCACCAGCTTGAAAGAGAATCTACTGTACTCCTCCAAAGAGAAAGACTCGAGGCGCTTCTCTTCAGCCATATGTGCAATTTGCTTGTGAGCACAAACACTCATTAAGACCGTCTAAAAGCAAATGATATACATTCAAACATTATGCTCACGGAGAATGATGTGTAACAAAATGCAAATTCCCCTCACCTATTCAACCCCCTGTCAGAGTGAGCATGTTCTCTGAGGTGTGGGGGAGGGCTGCAGCGGGAGAGGAAAACACCCCCCAGTAAACACTGTTCAAGTCTTTCTGTGTGAGAGGAAACTCAGCAGTCATTTGGCTAACATCCCTCAAATGCACCTTAACAGCATCAGCTCCTGTAAATCCCTAACTGTTGCAGATTAAGACAAGAAAGGATGCTTTCAAGTACAAACCTGCCCGTTCCCCTCCTCCCTCAGGTGTCATATTTAATCACCATGTTCCCGAACAGGAGCATCCAGAGGCTGTCACACTCCGTCTGAATCTTTCTCCTTAAACACCGTCCGACCAACATCAGTGACTTCTCTTCTATGAGGTTTGCTCCACATGATATGTTAATGATTTTCCTCTGAGCGAAGACACAGCCGTCATGTTTAACGTCTCATTGGCTCTGGCAGAGTAATGGAGCTCAGAGTGTTTCCCTTTGATAGCGAGGAAGTAAAAGCAGTGAAACAACACCGTCTGACTTCCTCCCCGCGATACTACTGATTCTGTTTGGCTGGCAGGAACAAATACCGGTCACTCGCCGAAAGTTACTGCGGGCGTGATTCACAATGGCCCGATATCATTTGATATGACGTGCTGCGTTTCGGGGGAAGCAGGATTTATTGTTCCTCGCTACCCCACACATTCCACAAAGCCCGGTGCTTACTGTGCACAGAGCTGTAATCTGAAAGGTCGCGCCGAGGTCAAGATCAACAACAGAAGCAATTACACTCATAAAGAGTTATTAACGCCTCGAGCGCCAGCAGAGAAACATCCTCTCAGACTTTGTGTGGGCTCCATGACAAGCCGCCTCCCGTTTTTAAAGCACCTTTCATCCCTTTTTCTGCCTCTCATGTTTTCATGCATAAACATTACTGTTATCCCAGAGGGGGAGTTCATTTCCCTCGGTCTGGACACCATAAATCACCGTGGGCCAAAGTAAAGAGTCTGGAGTTCAGGACTGGCGGCAGCAGCTTTTAAACACAACTTTTAAGAGTATATCCTTCCTCTCGACTTCACAGCACTTAAGTTCTAGAAATATGGACGTTACGTGATTTTAAAGACGCATATAAGATAAGATAAGATGGACTTTTATTAATTCAGTAGTTTAACACCAACAGGGTAACGCAGCGTCCACACGGCGGCGTGCGTTGAAGCTTGCCGGTGGGCGTGTCTGAAACTCGACCAACAACCAATCACATGGATCTCCCGCCCCGGACACACAAGCAGCGGTTTGATTGGCTAGAGCTTGTACTGGCATATGGTTTGATTGGCTGACGCTTCCGTCGAAGCTTCAAAAGTTGAACATTGCTCAACTTTTGAAGCGAGCTAAGCGACGCTCCCACAATGCAGTTCGGCAAAGCGTGACGTCACCCCATTCAAAGTGAACGGGCAGAAGCGTTGAAGCTTCAACGCACGCCGCCGTGTGAACGGGCCGTAACAACAGGACAGCACAGATTCCACAAGATTACAGATTAATACAATTAAAGATACAATTAAAATAATATACAGTTAAGTAACTGTAATAAATATATATTAGATACATGTATGTGTGCCGGTAAAAAGTTATTGTGAAGACAGTGTATATATGCAGCAGACACATTGTGTGTCAACAGGTGACGCTACAGGAGAGGATAAGGGCCACATGTGAAACATCGTTAGAGATCTGACCAGAAGTGAGATTGTCTTGAGCTGCTTAAACTTCAATTATCTCTGTATCACATTCCCCCGCTGCGCTGCGAGGCTCGGTGACATGTAGATACCTGCTCCTCGCGATCTGCATTGTTACTATTGTGCAGTCAGCCATGTGTTATCTGTGAGGAGAGTCTCAACTCAGAGCAGAGGAGAAGAAAGGAAGAAACACGGCCTTCAAAAGTCATTCCTGAGAGAGATAGCAAACACAAAACCGTGTCAGGAAAAGGCCTCCGCCTCCCTACTCTCTCTCTCACACACACACACACACACACACACACACACACACACACACACACACACACACACACACACACACACACGTACTTATTATAAACTTTTTCCAGACCAAAGTAAACTGAGCTAAATTGATGATGAAAGACCTTGAAACTCCCACAGCTTCATCACATAGAAAATGTCTCACTGTGTCACGTCTTCTATTGTCAATAGAAGCAAACAAACAAAACTGAAGGAGTCCGCTGCATTTTTTTGGTTGTTTCTCTGTGGTTAACATAAAACATTTTAACGTGTTGTTCTACGACGTGTAATACGTCAGTAAATACCCGGATGGTGAATTTGTAAACGGTGAAGGTAACAAGTGTTGAGACGACTAAACGTCATCACGCCCAACATTAGCCTCCTTTAGCTTAGCGGTGGTAACGTGAAGTCATGTGACCGTGCTGTAGTTCCTTTATAGCCCAACATTAGCCACCTTTAGCTTAGCGGTGGTGACGTGAAGTCATGTGACCGTGCTGTAGTTCCTTTATAGCCCAACATTAGCCACCTTTAGCTTAGCGGTGGTGACGTGAAGTCATGTGACCGTGCTGTAGTTCCTTTATAGCCCAACATTAGCCTCCTTTAGCTTAGCCGTGGTGACGTGAAGTCATGTGACCGTGCTGTAGTTCCTTTATAGCCCAACATTAGCCACCTTTAGCTTAGCGGTGGTGACGTGAAGTCATGTGACCGAGCTGTAGTTCCTTTATAGCTCAACATTAGCCACCTTTAGCTTAGCGGTGGTGACGTGAAGTCATGTGACCGTGCTGTAGATCCTTTATAGCCCAACATTAGCCTCCTTTAGCTTAGCGGTGGTGACGTGAAGTCATGTGACCGTGCTGTAGTTCCTTTATAGCCCAACATTAGCCGCCTTTAGCTTAGCGGTGGTGACGTGAAGTCATGTGACCGTGCTGCCGTTCCTTTATTAGCTTTGTATTTCAGAAATCAAAAAGTGGTGTTAATATGTGGAGATTATCCTGCTGAACAAAAGGTGAAAAATAAATCAGTTTCACACATGGGGAAATCCCGTTGGACCAGGGAGATGCTGCCTTCAGGGTCCACTACAGTACTTGTGTATACAGTGGAGGGATGGAGCTGCCCTTATAGCACATGAGCAGACTAGACAAGCACCCCTTTTCCTGCAGTAACCATGGCGACAGTGTGAGGTGGGGGGGGGGGGGGGAGCATCCTCAGCACCAGGGGGTAGTGTGGGCATAATACTACACACATGTGCCAGACAGGCAAACAATAAGTAATTAAAGTGAACACACACACACACACACACACACACACACAGTCGTCTGCTCCTGACAGCTGCCCCCTCCCTCTAACACCCCCCCCCCCTTCCCCCCTTTCCTCTCCCGCTCCTTTTTGTTGCTCATTTATTGTCCGCCCAACAGAAATCCTCCCATGACACCAGCTAATTGATTATTGATGGTTTCAGTCCAAACTGACTTATATTCAAAGGCATGTGAATAGAGAGACGATGCATTCAGGGCCTTTCATGAGAGGGAAGTTGGGAGATTTGTAAGTAAAAGCTGCCGTTGAGAAGCCGTATAGAAAAAGGGGTTAATGCAGGGAAAGAGAAGTCAGAAATCTGAGAGAAATGAGAAAGACTTCGGACAAAGAAAAAAAGATTATTCTGAGATAAACGGCAAATCTGAGAGAAAAGTTAGAACACGGAAATAAAAGTCAATTTCGACTTTTTCATACGTCGTGAGAATAAAAGTAAAAATTCTGAGAAAAAGTCAATTTTGAGGAAAATGTATGAAAAAGTTAGAAAACTAAGAACAAATCAATTTTGTAGGAAAAAATCTAAATGTCAAAATTCCAAGAAAAAAGTAAAATTTGAGAAAAAAGTCAAAATTCAAGACAAAAAAAACAATTTTAAGGAAAAGTCAAAAATCAATTCTGAGAAAAAGTAAATTTTTTAGAAATAAATCTGAATTCCTAGAAAAAAAGTAAAAAAAAATGTTGACCGGATGTTTTCAGGCACAAAATGTTGCTATGGACTTTTTGGACAGACTGAATAAAGAAACTATATGTAGTTCCTTGTCATCACTGCAAAGAGACTTCTCAGGTCCTCCACTCCTGATTGAACACATCTGCACTACAGGATTGGGAACTAGCAGATCAGGAAGCAAATTAAAGGGCGACTGTATTCCCGAACAGTTACATCGAAAAGTCGCCCAGCTGAGAGAAGTCACGGCTCGCCGGCAGTCTGACTTGCAGCCGGTGTGAAGATCAGCCACAAACAAACAGGCCGACTTGTTACTCTGCGTTTCCTCTGCCAGCAGACCGGCCGTATCACTGCCACCGCCTCATTGTGTTACACGTGGTAACTATAGGGAGGGCAAGGTGACAGCTGGGATCTGATAGGGAGGGGGGGGGAGTGTGGAGCTGCATGCTTATGAAGGGGGAGGGGGAGACATGGATTATATAAGTGTTTGACTACCGCTTTAAAGGACACCTATTATTCAAAATCCACTTCTTCAGGTCTCTTCTACATCAACATGTGTCCCCTCTTCGTCATGTCTCGTCTACATCAACATGTGTCCCCTCTTCTTCATGTCTCTTCTACATCAACATGTGTCCCCTCTTCGTCATGTCTCGTCTACATCAACATGTGTCCCCTCTTCTTCATGTCTCTTCTACATCAACATGTGTCCCCTCTTCTACATCAACATGTGTCCCCTCTTCTTCATGTCTCTTCTACATCAACATGTGTCCCTCTTCTTCATGTCTCCTCTACATCAACATGTGTCCCCTCTTCTTCATGTCTCTTCTACATCAACATGTGTCCCCTCTTCTTCATGTCTCTTCTACATCAACATGTGTCCCCTCTTCTTCACGTCTCTTCTACATCAACACATGTCCCCTCTTCTTCATGTCTCTTCTACATCAACATGTGTCCCATCTTCTTCATGCCTCTTCTACATCAACATGTGTCCCCTCTTCTTCATGTCTCTTCTACATCAACATGTGTCCCATCTTGTTCATGCCTCTTCTACATCAACATGTGTCCCATCTTCTTCATGTCTCTTCTACATCAACATGTGTCCCATCTTCTTCATGCCTCTTCTACATCAACATGTGTCCCATCTTCTTCATGTCTCTTCTACATCAACATGTGTCCCCTCTTCTTCATGTCTCTTCTACATCAACATGTGTCCCCTCTTCTTCATGTCTCTTCTACATCAACATGTGTCCCCTCTTCTTCATGTCTCTTCCACATCAACATGTGTCCCCTCTTCTTCATGTCTCTTCTACATCAACATGTGTCCCCTCTTCTTCATGTCTCTTCTACATCAACATGTGTCCCCTCTTCTTCATGTCTCTTCTACATCAACATGTGTCCCCTCTTCTTCATGTCTCTTCTACATCAACATGTGTCCCCTCTGTGGAAAGAGACTCTGAAAGTTTCAGGAACAAAGATTTTCTCTCTTTTTGATCCATTTCTATAAAAACCTGTCTGAAAATGAGCTGATCAGATTTTGGCCACTTTATGATGTCATAACGATGTTTTGTCTTGTGTCACCATTAGCCAATCAGCAACCAAGGTACCCCCCCCCCCCACCTATCACCTGAATCTCCTCCTAGAGCACCATTGAGTTCTTAATGTACATTGTTTAACTTCATATTCTAATGGAAATAGACTTCTTGCACTAGAGCCAAACAGAGCAGAGACACACATCGTCCTATGTGCTTAGCCCCGGACCAATTGAACCCCTGCTTGTTTGGATCATGTCTTTCCCACACAGTTACTTAAAAAAGACGTTAATCCCAGCCCCCGTGCAGATCGAGGCTCTAAAGAAATCCACTGTCCCGTGGAAATGTGTCGTGAAGGCACTTCCATTAACATCTCAATAAAGGCTTCTTCCTATGTGAGACGAGTGGGCGTTAGGAGGAGGGCAAACCCCGCAAACGTGCTCCACTACATTCCTTTATTCCCCTCTGCCTACACTTTCAGTTACTGTCCATTTCTCCATCTGTTGGATTCAGCCGTCCTACAAAAGGCTTTGTTTCAGAGAGCTGGCAGCCGGCGGGACAGCAGAGTGAAAAACACTGAGCAGAGAGAGAGAGAGAGAGAGAGAGAGGGAGAGGGAGAGGGAGAGAGGGAGAGATGGGAGAGAGAAGAAGAGAGATAGCTGAGAGATGAGTAGATAGAGGGAGATAGGGATGTTAGCTAGTTTGAGAGAGTGAATAGCTATAGGATTATTTATATCTGTTTCTATGTCTCTCTTTTACCATTTCTATCTCTCCTCTCTCTCTCTATCTCTGCTATCTCTCTCGCCTCCTCCTCTCTCTACTCAGAGAGGATGTTCCTTCAGCAACAAACACAACACCAGGTAAGTGGTCGCGGGCTTTTAAAGAGGCCAATATATCGGGTCCCTTCCCAGTGGTCTATAGCTGCAAGTAAATGGTCTACAAAGGATACGATCACTCATTTGGACTCCTTTGTTTCCTTCCGTAACATAGTGACATCGCTATATAACACTCCTATTGGCTAGCGCTCCAACACATTGTACGTGATAAGGAGCGGGACATCTGTAAGCGGTTGACCAATCACAACAGACTGGGCTCTGGTTTCAGACAGAGGGTGAAAAGAGGTGCAGCAGCACAGGCTAAATACTGATATACACCTGAACATCAGCAGGAGAGGACTCTTTAAAATAGAGACATATTGATATACACCTGAACATCTGCAGGAGAGGACTCTTTAAAGTAGAGACACTACATACTGATATACACCTGAACATCAGCAGGAGAGGACTCTTTAAAGTAGAGACACTACATACTGATATACACCTGAACATCTGCAGGAGAGGACTCTTTAAAGTAGAGACACTACATACTGATATACACCTGAACATCTGCAGGAGAGGACTCTTTAAAGTAGAGACACTACATACTGATATACACCTGCACATCAGCAGGAGAGGACTCTTTAAAGTAGAGACACTACATACTGATATACACCTGAACATCAGCAGGAGAGGACTCTTTAAAGTAGAGACACTACATACTGATATACACCTGAACACCAGCAGGAGAGGACTCTTTAAAGTAGAGACACTACATACTGATATACACCTGAACATCTGCAGGAGAGGACTCTTTAAAGTAGAGACACTACATACTGATATACACCTGAACATCAGCAGGAGAGGACTCTTTAAAGTAGAGACACTACATACTGATATACACCTGAACATCAGCAGGAGAGGACTCTTTAAAGTAGAGACACTACATACTGATATACACCTGAACATCAGCAGGAGAGGACTCTTTAAAGTAGAGACACTACATACTGATATACACCTGAACATCAGCAGGAGAGGACTCTTTAAAGTAGAGACACTACATACTGATATACACCTGAACATCAGCAGGAGAGGACTCTTTAAAGTAGAGACACTACATACTGATATACACCTGAACATCAGCAGGAGAGGACTCTTTAAACACATGTCTTCACTTCTCTCCAAACAGTCCTCTCAAAGGAAAACAGTCCTCGCTCACAACGTCTCTGCGTGTCGAGAAAATGAAATGCGAAAGTAGTGGCATTGATTTCTGCTCTTAGTGTTGCTCATACTGGGCAAGCTGCTACTTAACAACGTCGTGGCCTGTAGTCATCCATTTAAAACGGTTTCCACGATTCAATAAGTCACTGAAGGCAACACGCACTACTACTCAAGATGATGAAACGAGCCTGTGGAGCGGGGATGATCAGAGTCACAACCAGGATGATGTCATCGAGGGGAGATCTTTACCGTTGGCCAACTGTATCCGGGCTCAACATATAAACTAGGATATTCTGGACGAACTGAATGATCGAACACACGTTGTGAAAATGGTGAACGTAGAGTATTCAAACGGTTTCTCCAAAAAATTGATGTTTTCAAAGTAAATGGATAATCGTTTTTAATCATCGTGATATCAATTATTGACCCAAATAATCGAGATTATGATTTTTGCCATAATCGGGCAGCCCTAGTCTTCAGTACAGGTGGCAATATCGTCCCCTGCCTGCGCTCATCTCTGAAACCAGACCATGTCAACAGGCCGGTGTTTCTAGCAACACATCTTTAAGTGGGAGGTGTGTGGGGCAGTGGATAGATCCTTGGGCTGGGCATCAGATGGTCACAGGTTCAAACCCCACTGCAGTCAGCATGTCCTGTGGGGATTGTCCACAGTACTGAGTATGTAAGTCGCTTTGGGTAAAAGCGTCTAACATGTAATGTTAAGAGATGACAGCCCTACCAGCGTTGCCATGGTGACCAAAACATTTTGATTTGGCCTTAAATTGTAGTTCAACATTTATTTCCTGCTACTTCTGGACCATGACGGTGGGCCAGCCTTTAATGTTTAACTGAGTGGAATATGTTGAACCAAAATGTTGGCTATATGTTGAGGAGGTGTGTGTGTTGATCTGGTTTATTGGTATTTATTATTTTTGATATTATTTATTTAAATGTAGACATGAATGTATAATTTATTTTGTATTGGTTTTTCAGTTGATTACCCTGAACGTATAATTCAACAGTTCAAATTATTGTATTTGTTTTAAAGTACAATAAATGGATGTTTTCAAAGTCAATGAATAATCACATTTACAATTATTGACCATAATCGAGCAGCCCTACCGAAAACACTTGCGTTAGGAGACACACGCTGCAGCTTCAGAACACATGAAGACGAAGAGACATCTTCACCAACGTGACGACGCACGGGCGGCGTTTACTAAAAGCTCTGAATAAACGGACACTACAAGAAGCTCAAAACCCGGAAACCAGGGGACACTAAAAAGTGACGCACACAACATTTCGACCGGATGAATTCAAGCACAAAGGGCGTTCTGGATCCACTGAACAAACGAGCCTTCCTGCATGTAAGAGATCCACGTTATGGAGAGTCTGAAAATCAATTTGCTTTGCTTTCGAACTTTTCTTTTGCTATCGTGTTTTTTGATACTCTCGAATTTCGCTTCCCCATTTTAGCCCGATATCTGAGCATCAGTATCAGAATTCATTCACTCCTGAAACAACACATCTGCAGACAGGCTTAGGGAGTAATGGGTTGCATGCAGCAGGATACAAAAGACGGAAACTGTATTCCCTTACAGTTGCAGGATTATAAAGTTAGTAAAACTTAAAAAGAGCCCGTGGAGTTTGTTGTTAAAGGATCAGATGGTGTCTCTGGTCTGTTGGCGAATACTTTCAAAGTGACTCCATACGCCTACTGCCTGAATCTGCTTTATGGTTCTTGCCATGTTGCATTTGATATTGTGGAAGTCCGGCAGTAGCGGAAAGTAATCAGGCTGTAAAGTAACCCTCCTGTCAGCAGTGTGAATGACCGTTTGATTAGATATTCATCGCCTGGAGCCAATGGTGGACAGGTAGAAGAGTTGGTGTCGTCCAGAGAGAGAGCAGAGACAGAAACATGTGTGATCTTCAGACTGCATGTTCTCCCCGGCTGCTCTCCACTCCATCCACGGCACCACAGATCCACGTCAATACTAATAGATCTAATGTGTATAGCGCCTTTCAAGGGACCCAAGGCCGCTTTACATGAACAACCAAACAAGAGGGGCAAATAAGCAGGGGCACTGTGATGGGTTAGGGGTCAAAGGCCACGGTGAACAGGTGAGTGTTTAATGAAGTATTGAAGATGTGCAGGGAAGCAGCATTGCTCTATATAGCACACACACACACACACACACACACACACACACACACACACACACACACACCACAGGGCCGAGCGGAGTGTGTGTGGGTCAGCGAGACAGAGATCAGTGTTGTGACAGCTGGACAGTTGAGAGGTTCAGATAAACAGCCCACATTGAGGGGGGGGGGGGTGGCGTTTGTTTGCACACACACATAGGAGAGGGAGGACACGAAAACGCACAAAAGCACCATTATCATGTTTGCATGCAGGCAAAAGACAGTTGGGATGGGGGGGGGGGGGATTGCTGTAAGGAGAATATATGTGTGGGGGGGGGGGGTTAGGAATACACAGCCATTCGTTAAGAAATAGGTCAAGGATTCTGCCTGCATGCGCAACGACTTGTCAAAATCTCTCAAGCTAAACTGTAGCGAGGCTAGCTGCCTTAAGGGAGGAGGGGAGTGTGTGTGTGTGTGTGTGTGTGTGTGTGTGTGTGTGTGTGTGTGTGTGTGTGTGTGGTGACGCAGCACACAGAAAAGGCAGCAGCACATCGTGCCGTTAAGATATGAGTATGTGGTTGAGCGCTAGCAGCAATTAGCTCGTTAAGACGGAGCCTGGAGACACCTGAGAGACGTGGGACCCCCTCTTTGGATGGACTCTGAGAGACGTGGGACCCCCTCTTTGGATGGACTCTGAGAGACGTGGGACCCCCTCTTTGGATGGACTCTGAGAGACGTGGGACCCCCTCTTTGGATGGACTCTGAGAGACGTGGGACCCCCTCTTTGGATGGACTCTGAGAGACGTGGGACCCCCTCTTTGGATGGACTGGGTTCTGGTACTTAATACACTGTGCATCCCGGGAGAGGGACCCTTTCTCTGTCTCTACCTGAGGGTTCTAACGTTTCAAGTTAACAATAAATGATAACAAATAATTGAATAGGAATATATTTGAATTAATATAATTCAATAAAAACTACGACAAAAATAGAAGTCAAATAAGAATAAAATAAGAAAAGAGAAATAGGAATTAAAATGGGAAATAATTCAAATAACAATTTAAGAAGAAAATAAAACAAGAAATAATACGAAAATGGAAAAATAATATAATGAGAAAATAAGAATTAAAATAAGAATAAATAATATAATAAATAAAAGATCATATTTATGCATTACCGTATCTATCATTTGGACTGTCATCTCTACACACTGTGTACACTCAAAAGACCCTTCCTCTGTCTCTCTCCCCGAGCGTTATAACATGAGTTCCCGTTAACCGTGGAGCTTCTCCGACAGTTTTCCTGCGAGGGTCTCAGGTTAGAAGGTGTTGCTCACCGTGAAGCCCCCTGAGACACATGTGTAATCTCTGATATTGGGCAAAAGAGGAAGCTACACGTGTGTCTATTTTACACAAGCTCCCGGTGATCAGAGGACCAGTTCCTCCTCTTGAGAAGATAGAGGAAAAAAACAGCTTTCTCAAAGTCAACCCAACATATTTGGAGTGGAGACAACCTGCTGCACAACCCGCACTCAAATACACAGATCTAGTGTTGGCGGAGTTTAACCCTGAAGTGTCCGAAGTCACCCAACATGAGAGTCTGACCGCAAAACCAATCAGAAATCAGAGAGTTGAAGCATCGACCGTTCCTCTGAAAACCCCTGTCACAAGTTTGCAGTCCCCCCCTCCCCCTCATCGATCGATGTGTGTTGCTCCAAAGGCTGCTTCTTGGACAGCGTGCCTTCAAAGGCATCACATGAAAGCGATTCATTGAGCAGAGTTTGAACAACTTTGTTCATATGCTCCATTATTTAAAGAAAGCGCTGCGATTCATTGATTTCAGGAGGAATTAAGAGCATCAACAGACTTCTGCCAGCGCGTGATCTTCAAAGGAATTCATTAGTTAAACTTCATAAAACTGAAAGTTACTTTTATTTCAACAAATCCCCCCTGAAGTGCCTCAGGTTAGTCCAAAGCATCACTGTTGAGTTGAACCTAATGTGTATTATATGTGTAGTATCGCTAATGTGTCATTTCTTGACATTGTCCTGCAGAGCGATGGTCAGACGGCTGATTGCTCACACACTCTCACACACACACTCTCACACACACTCACACACATCTCACACACACTCTCACACACACTCTCACACACACTCTCAGCACATGTGTGTTTCTGCCATTAGATGGGAGTTAATTAGCTGCATGTAATCAGCATGTGATAATCAAAGCAGAGCTGAGAGCCGGTTTGTTCCCCCCCCCCCCGTGGCTGCTGAGGGGTCAAACTGCTGTTTCGCTCTTGAGATGGATATTAAAATAATGATGTGCGCGGGTCACGCTCCACATGCACACACACACACACACACCGTGATCTCACCAAGAAGGAACGGGATTTGATTGCATGAGCAGAGCGTTTAATATGCTTCCCGTCAGCCGTGCGTGGCAGATGCGACTTATTTTCATGCAAATGCGAGGCAATTTTCTACTTAGGACAACATTTATTTCCCTTAGAGTCTTTGTCGCGGGGGCGCTGTCACAGAATGAAGATTTGTAGGTGCATCTGCTGACTGGAGCCTAAAGTGATGCCAGTTGGCGACAGTAAATCAGACTGCTGGGTTGGGGGTTACTGTTGCAATTTAGGGGGTTTGAGTCGAACACTCGAGAAGCTCAGACCCAGCAGGAGGTGTGTGCACGATGGGAAGGAGATGGGTGACCTTGTGGGAACTCATTCACAGTTCATACGTGTTTGAAAGTGACATTTAACCGTCTGATACTCAGCTCTGACTGCAGATGTAAGGCTCACTTGTTGCAGTGACACACAGGTCAGTTAGCAGTTATATTAATGCATGTATTAAAGGAACTCCTGAGGACACTGTGGAGAAGATCTGCCTCGTGTTGCACTCACAATCAATGTCCACCGATCCAAATCAGTGATGAGGATAAGCATTACAACTCAGATATATACAACAAATAAGAAGAAAGCAGCAGCAGGACGATGCTCTGCTTAACCGGAGATATGAGGAGGCAGCTCTGGAGCAACACCTGTGCTGCAGGTGAAAACACACACACATACACACACACACACACACACACACACACACACACACACACACACACACACACACACACACACACACACACACACACTGCGAGGTGGATGCATCTCATGGTCACACACCATCAGTGTCAGTGTGTGAGCTGTGGCACAATGAAATACTGAGCCCGCTGCAGAACATGAAAAATGTCTCCGCAGCATCGGGACTTGAACACACCACCGAGGCTGGATTTAACACACATTCTCACACACACACACTGAGGCTGGTTTTAACACACATTCACACACACTAAGGCTGGTTTTAACACACATTCACACACACTAAGGCTGGTTTTAACACACATTCACACACACTGAGGCTGGTTTTAACACACATTCACACACACTAAGGCTGGTTTTAACACACATTCACACACACTAAGGCTGGTTTTAACACACATTCACACACACTGAGGCTGGTTTTAACACACACACTGAGGCAGCTGAAACGCCACTCACCTCCTCACTGGATCCCGGTGAACCCGCTGCTGCTGCTGCTGCGCTCACATCCACAGTAAGAAGAAAAAATAAGAAATGTTCCCAATAACGTGCAGAAAGCGCGCGCTGTGTCAGTAATTCTTCCGATTCCTTTAAACCGTGCGCGTCCGGAGCCCGTGCGTCATTCATTCAGCTTCATCGCGTGGAAGAATCGTGCATGTGACTGCGTAAACTTCACCATCACCATCTGATCCGGAGCGGGTGTTCAACTGCAGCCTGTCCGGGGATCAGCGCGTCCTGCGGGGCTGAGAGGGACTGACGCGGGCTGCCGGCTCCATCAGTGTACAGTAGAGGAGTGTGTGTGTGTGTGTGTGTGTGTGTGTGTGTGTGTGTGTGTGTGTGTGTGTGTGTGTGTGTGTGTGTGTGTGTGTGTGTGTGTGCGTGCGTGTGTGCGTGTGTGTGTGCCGCCGCTGGCACTCTGCGCGTCTAAAGCCAGCCCCCTCACACTCCGGATCATTATGCTGTTAACTGTTTCCGCCCAGAGAGAAACATCCACGGTGAGCAGAGGAACATTTAGCAGGGTTCACCAACACAGCAGAACATTTAGGAGTATAGCAGGAGGAACATTGGTTCTAACAATATACAGTACATACCACGTTATACCGCATCCGGTCCAAATCCACCTAACGGAAATATGTCCCGATGTGGGATCAATTAATATCTTATCTTTAAATCAAGATTAAACAAAACAGAAGCTTTTAGTTTCTGAAACAATAAGAATACTTTACAGTTTGGAGACAGATGTATGTTTTTGAGGGGATGTATTTGTGTAAATCGACTATATGCACTGCATTTTCACAGATAACATGATATCTCACCATTTCAATGTGAAATCCAAATGTGTAAGCCTTCAGTCCGCGCGCAGCTCTCAGGTCAGTTGCTGTAGGAACGCTGCCATCTATCGGCCGCTCCGTGCCACCGCTCACACTTTCATCTCTTCACATGACTTCTTTTAGTTTCTACTTCGTTTTACTTCTGATTTGCTCTCCTTGTTCTCTCTGGTACTGAGATGTGTTTAATGTCGCTCCAGAGGAAGACACTTTGATGAAATTGAACGTCAGGATCCCTTTCTGTTTTAATGTCCCGGTCTCAAGGACGTAAGACATGTTCTATTGTTCACCATTTCAGTCAAATGACCTCCATTTATTTTTGATTTAATTTTTCTACGCAACTAAAAAGAGTTAAGCTTCAGGAAGGGAAACTTTATCACGGAATATTTAACCTGAAATCTGATTTTCTTATTGACCTAGAGACAAAATAACCTGTGATTTTGAGCAGAAATGCAAAATGACTTGACGGTTTAGATTCTATTAACATGACACAACATAAAGAAATGAATCAAAATCATGTGGCAGCAATCACCATAATGAGTATTTAGGGAATTTAACAATTTAGAAGATAATATTCACAGGTTTTATTCGAAATGTAGGAAGATTCGGGCTGCAGCCACCGGGCAATTATTTAAAGAGGATCTATTCTGAAGTTCAGGTTCATATCACTCTCCTGGGACATGTCTCCATGCTTTACTGCTGCTGCTGCACCTATTTTCACCCTCTGTCTGAAACCAGAGCCCAGTCTGCTGTGATTGGTTGTGTCTAAATTGTTTAAAGTAATTAAACTCCATGACATTTATGAGAGGGACCGCTCGAAAGTAGGATATTTGGGATATCCGTCGTAGCCAGGGTTTACGCCGACGGGTGGAAAATAGTGTTTTGGTAACACGGGGTGTTCAGGTAACCCTTAAAGACTTTGGTATGGAACGCAAAGCAGAGTAGGGGGCTAGTACACCCTCCTGAGGGTCCGATTGTGGATGTCATGCGAACATGGTGAAAACAGTCTAAATTAAACTCTGGACGGAAATGTTGGGATTTCCAAAGGGAGGTTCTTTGAGTAAATTAGAAATCAAGAACCGAAAGAATTGAACTATTCATATCTTAGACTGCACTGTAACTTTTAATGTTTATTTTATTAGCATTTCTTTTTAATGACTGATTTTAAATGCCTTCGTCTGAATGTCTTTCATGTTTGTAAAGCACCTTGCCTGGTGCTGAAAGGTGCTATATAAATAAACGTGCCTTGCCTTAGCTGCTGTGATTGGTCAACCGCTTAGACATGTCCCGTGTGTTGGAGAGACACTTCCTCTGGAGGGAACACAGGGATCATATCCTCTGCAGACCATTTACATGCACTGAAGCATATAGATCACACCACAGGAGAGGGACAACCACACAAAGAAGAATAGAGCCTTAACAGAAAGCACTTGTTCATCATCGCTTTGTCTTTATTTAATAAAGGAAACTTGGAGGCTGTGGCGCAGTGGCCTAGTGCGTTGGTGTTCACGTTCAAACCCCACTGCAGTCAGCATGTCGTTGTGTCCCTGAGACACTTCACTCCAAATTGCTCCTGTGGGGATTGTCCACAGTATTGAGTATGTAAGTCGCTTTGGATAAAAGCGTCTAACAAGTGACACGTAATGAAATCTTTAGACTCAATAGTTTCGACTTCTAAGAAACTTTACAGAAAATACACATTTTCCTTTTTCTCCTAAAGGTTGTGCAGTGACTTTGAAACAGTTGCACTAACCTCTCCTCTTCCTGACAACAAGTAGGCTATCCACGTCCTCTGAAGCATCAATAATGCAGAGTGTGTGTGTGTGTGTGTGTGTGTGTGTGTGTGTGTGTGTGTGTGTGTGTGTGTGTGTGTGTGTGTGTGTGTGGAGGGGGGGGGGTCAGTCTGCATCAGAAGTATTGCTAAACTGCCAGGAGGAAGGAGATGTGGAACAACCAGTGTAAGTACACTAAAAGCACAGCGCCCACTTAAAGACAGGGTCAATAGCTGGAGGGCGTCCATATTGGAATTCCTGCGCTCTCCCTCTCAAATGGATCTCAGTCACTCTGGGGGGGGGGGGGGGGGGGGGGGGGGGGTTGGATGGGGAGGGGGGGTAATCAAATACAGGTCTTCTTCAATCCATTACCCAGCCTGTTTGGAGCAACCCGGCGTGCAACAAGCTGTGATGTGTTTGATTGGAATATAACTCAATTCATATCGAAGGCACAACGGAGACTCTGCGGCAGCTTTGAGAAGAGACACGAGGAAGGAACCCGTCGTGAGTGAGAGATGGAGGTGGGTATTACGAACAGTATCAATCAATCAGATATTTATATATCGGCCGATATCACAGATTACAAATGGGGCTGTGTTTACAGCCGCTGTCCTGACGACCTCGCGGCGTAACAACCTCCAAGAAATCCAACAGTTAATGGGAACACATGTTAGAAACAGACGTGCAATAGCTGTCATGTGTGTGTGTGTGTGTGTGTGTGTGTGTGTGTGTGTGTGTGTGTGTGTGTGTGTGTGTAGATAACGCATTAACAATATAGACTGTCCATATGTTGGAAAACACGTGTATAATTATTATTTATTCTTATTTAAGGCAAATTGTTTTTCTCATTTAAATTCTTATTTTATTTTTGGGTTAATTCTGTTTTTATTCTTATTTAATGTTTGTATTATTCCTATTTTACAATTATTTGAATTCTTATTTAATGATTCTATGTTTCACTCCTGTGCTATAAAGCGTTCTTATTCATCACAAGGCCGTGTTAATGACCTGGAAGATGTGTGTGTTATCATTTAATATCATACAACAGGAACACATCCATAGAGCATGTGAGTGTGTTTGTTTGTTTGTTTGTTTATTTATTTAAAGGACAGTGCACATTAATTGACATTGCTGTAAATGAGCCAGTATTAGCCAGCAGGCTAATTTTCAACTGTTGTCCTTGGCAAGATGTTAAATGACCACAACAAGACTAGAAAATAAAAACATAATTAAATAGAGTACAGCAGACAGCATCAGTACAACATAAATAAATAGCAGTACAACAATAAATAGGAACAGCAGTACAACAATAGAGAGGAACAAACAAACATGCAAACAGATGAAATATCATCATACCTTGATACAGTTAAAAGTGTTCACATTTTTGATTGTTTAAAAGCCAGTTCTTATGATTGTGGTTAAATGTATGATAGGAGGTGTTATTCCTTATCTGCATTGGCATTGTGTTCCAGAGTGTTGGTGCCCTCACAGAGAAACAGTGTTTGCCAAAGGAACTGGACCTAAGAGGGACTACACAGTCCCCTCTTAGGGCAGACCTTGTGGTTCTGCTGTTTGAATTTTTCTGCTGTATAAAAGTGCAGAGTGGTGGGGGTGCCTTGCCGTTTAGAATTTTAAAAATGAGACATGCATCAGTGTGTTTTAATATATTTTCCCAGCTGAGCAGGTTATGTTTGTCCAGGATTTTGCAATGGTGGTATAGCTTTGGTTTTCTGTCTAAAACTTTGAGAGCTTGTTTGTGAAGTGACAGGATAGGCCTTAATGTTGTGCTATTCGCCTGGGTCCAGCTGGTTCGCCTGGGTCCAGCTGGTTCACCTGGGTCCAGCTGGTCATACAGTATGTTAGGTGGGGAAGGATCATGGCAGTCATGTAGAGTTTTGCTACAGGTGTTGTCAAACAATTCCTTATATATCTAAAGTTTGATAGATTGTATTTAGTTATTTGCATTACCTTTCTCACTTGTTTTTTGAAGGATAAAGTAGTGTCAAGGATAATGCCTAGATATTTAAAATGTGTAACTGTTTGAATGACCTCCCCAGACACATAGACCTTGGGTTCACAGCGTGATACAGTGTTGGTCTTGCTAAAAAACATACAGACTGTCTTCTTAACATTCAGATATAGCTGTGAATCAGTAAGCCATTGATTTACATGAACCATTGCATCATTTAATTTGGCCGCAGCTTCGGCCTTGGTTTTTGCATGGACATAAATGACAGTGTCATCAGCATACATTTGCACCTCACATCCAGTGCACACTGATGGCAAGTCATTTATATAAAGGCTGAATAGAATTGGGCCCAGGATAGATCCCTGGGGTACACCCAGTTCATTCCTCAGGGGTGGTGATGTCTTGCCACTTACCCTCACACACTGAACTCTGTCTGACAGATAGGAGCTCATCCAGTCTATTGCACTTGGTGAGAAATTAAAATAAGACATTTTGTGAATGAGTACTTGATGATTGACTGTATCAAAAGCTTTCTTAAGATCTAAGAAGATTGCTCCAACAATGCCTCCTTTGTCCATTTTTGATTTAATATTTTCCACAAGGAAACCATTTGCGGTCTCAGTGGAATGATTGGCTCGGAAGCCGAATTGCATGGGGTGTAGTGTGAAAGGACTACTGTTAAGATGTCCAATCAATTGCTCAGCTACACATTTCTCAGAGATCTTAGACATGACAGGTAAAACACTAATGGGCATATAGTTGTTTGCATCAGTTTTGTCCCCGGATTTGTGGACTGGCACAACAATGGCTGACTTCCAGTCTTTTGGGAATTTTCTCTCCCTAAAAGAGGTGTTAATTATTTTGGTAATTGTCCCTGTGAGGGTAGTAGCATGTTTCTTTAGAAACAGAGAATCCAGTCCAAAGGTGTCTTTTGATTTGGAATTGTTTAAAGAAGAAATTATAGAATTAACTTTGGATTCAGAAGTCTCTGTCAGGGAGAAGACTGGCTGTGTGGTGCTGAAGGCCCTGGAGCACCTTCATAGGATGCAGCGTTCTCCTGCTGGGGTTCTCATAACTCACACACGCTCCTTCCTTACAGCTCTTACCTGTAGAAGCAGAGAGATGGTGCAGGATCTCAGAGGAGGGACAGGATCTCAGAGGAGGGACAGGATCTCAGAGGAGGGACATGATCTCAGAGGAGGGACAGGATCTCAGAGGAGGGACAGGATCTCAGAGGAGGGACAGGATCTCAGAGGAGGGACAGGATCTCAGAGGAGGGACAGCCATCTGAAAGCTCACCTCCTTGGTGATCAGTGTGTGAGGTCTCTGTGTTCACACGGTGGATCTGAGCGGCTGCAGAGGCTGCTTCTGCACCGAGACACGTAACAAAGAGTTCCTATTCTGCTTTCGAGGTGTTCCCTTTCCTGTAGTGTGTTCTGTTCTGTAGGTTTCTGTGTGTGTGAAGAACCTTATGAGATGAGATGAGATAAGAAGTACTTTATTGATCCCAATGTGTGAAATGGTTGAGTTGACGCAGCATAAAAGACACAGCATTGAACAATAACAATTAACAATTAAAAGAAAATGATATGTATGTGAGGGTATATTAAACTGATTATATAAAATGTACAGTGTGAGTTTAAGTCCAAGAGAAGCCTGGAAGTGCCTGCTGTGCAACGACACATGCATGTGTGACGGCAGATAGAGGGAGAGGGTTCATTAGTGGCAAAGCACGAAGCTTATAGTTACAGGATGAGTTCAGTGAGCAAATCAAACAGTGGTCAGGTGGAAGGCTGAACATGAGCCCCCCCCCCCGCAGGCCACCGCTGACCGTTAACTGATCAAAGTGCTCACACACACACACACACACACACACACACACATTTCATACCGAGCTGGAAGCTTTCAAAGGGGCCTCCAGTGATGCCTTTAATTCTTACCCCTGCAGCCATGTTTGGAGATCACGAGGGAACCTGTCCACTCCGCCGAGCATCCATCTTTATCTGAGCCGCCGGATTAGAGAAGAAAAACACACGCGCACACTAGGGCTGCACGATTTTGGGAATAAATCTAATTGCGATTTTTCTGACAGATATTTTGCGAATCGATTTGCGATATTTGTTTCTAAGCGACCCAACAGAAGTTTATTGTAAAATGCGGCCATATCTCCGGCTAGGAAGGTCGCATCAACGTGCTCCCGTCTCCAGCACCCCCGCAGCCCGAGCTACGAGTGAAAGAACTAAACTTACATGAAACTTCAGTTGGGTTGCTTTAAAGTCAAGCTTCAGTTTAAGATTCACCCTGTGATAGAAACACGTGATGGAGCAGTACTAACCTGACTCAGATGGTTCACCAAAGCATCTAGAGCTCCTTTGGAAGCCATCTGGAAAGGGCAGGCACTTTCAGAAGCACTTGGCAGGTGATTGGATCAATCTGTCTATCACCTTCTATCATGGGCCACTTCTGATTGGTTAACAATGGCTGGTACATGTGGAGCACAGCACTTCTGATTGGTGCGGACGACTGACACAGATTTGATAATCGCATCATTTGAAATTGCGATTTAAAATCGATGAATCGTTCAGCCCTAACGCACACACACTTATACATGCAAATATTTCTGTTCCAAAAATCTGAGTTATTATAATATAATAATATAATTACATGACTTATGTATTTTGCACAATGTACAAGTGTCTTGTTAAAGGCAGGAAGTAAACACTAAAGGGAACAGCAGAAGAAGACAGACAGGAAGGACCGCGGCTTTCAGTTGTGTTTACTTGTGTCACTCAAACTGCAGAGAAGGCGGGGCTTTTCTCCATGTAGATATGATGGATACCAACAACAACAACATTAACATATTTTACTGTGATGTAATTGTGGAAATAAATACATAGTACATACCCATTAGTAAAACCATGAATTAATGCTTTGACAAGTGTGCTTACAAGAAGGCAGGCGAAACACTTTAAAACAAATTCTGAATGGAGATCGGATAGGGCTAAGCTAACGTAGCTATCGATCAGGCTAAGTTAATGTAGCTGCATGCTCTGTCCACACCATAGACCAGGGGTTCTCAAAGTGCGGGCCAATGGCGGCCCTCGGAAATGTTTCTGGCGGCCCGCTGAAATGCATGCGTTATATTTTAATCCTCCATGGTTGTATCGATATCTTCAGCTATCCGCGGAATCGCTGGAAGAGTAGCTTTCCAGCGGTATCTCCTGTGAGACTGTAACCAGGGCACAGCAGCCAATATGGCCGCTCAAAGCAGCTTGACTTTACACTGTGTGGGATTGGTGGATTGGTGTGTCCGTCAAGGAAATCTCGGCCGGCAGCCATCATGGTCTGAAATGACCAATGGACATCGAGAAATCACTAAGGACCTACACACCAAGTAAACAAAACATAAACCACGTGTCTCCCATCAGTTTACTCTGTGAGGAGAGAGAGAGAGAGAGAGAGAGAGAGAGAGAGAGAGAGAGAGAGAGAGAGAGAGAGAGAGAGAGAGAGAGAGAGAGAGAGAGAGAGAGAGAGAGAGAGAGAGAAAATGGCTAAAAAAAACTTTACAGTTGCCGACTTCGCTAGAGTTTTGTTTCGCTAGCAGCAGTGAAGATAGAGCCTCAGACACTGATGTCTTCGACTCTTCTGAAGAAGAAGAACACAGAGACAACAACAAGGATCCATTTGGACATGGGTAAGTGTAAATATTACAGTAATAGTGTACTGGCAATGTGTGGGGAATACCGCGAAAATGAACAATAGGTTTATTGATATATATTTTGTATCGATAGTCATGAATCAGAGAGAGAGAGAGAGAGAGAGAGAGAGAGAGAGAGAGAGAGAGAGAGAGAGAGAGAGAGAGAGAGAGAGAGAGAGAGAGAGAGAGAGAGAGAGAGAGAGACTCCTTCTGCAACCTCCCAAACTTTATTTGTATTGTCCTACACAGGCGGCGTTTATCCAGCAGCCAGAACATCCATCTGTGCCGGCCCCCAGGTCAAGATCTACTGTGGCTCAAGGGCCTTCACCAGAGCCATCACCACCAAGGACCAGCAGACCAGCATCACTACAGCTGCCTCCACCTCCACCTGCGGCTGCCACCAGGTCAAGATACACCTCAGCACAAAGGCTCCACCACAGCCATCACCTTCAACCCAGCCAGCAAGGAGGTCTCGTGGAGGTCTCGTATAGCACTTGTACACCCCACCTACACAGCAGCCCATGCACCATCACCTCCACCTACACAGCAGCCCATGCACCATCACCCCCACCTACACAGCAGCCCATGCACCATCACCCCCACCTACACAGCAGCCCATGCACCATCACCCCCACCTACACAGCAGCCCATGCACCATCACCCCCACCTACACAGCAGCTCATGCACCATCACCCCCACCTACACAGCAGCCCATGCACCATCACCCCCACCTACACAGCAGCCCATGCACCATCACCTCCACCTACACAGCAGCCCATGCACCATCACCTCCACCTACACAGCAGCCCATGCACCATCACCTCCACCTACACAGCAGCCCATGCACCATCACCCCCACCTACACAGCAGCCCATGCACCATCACCCCCACCTACACAGCAGCCCATGCACCATCACCCCCACCTACACAGCAGCCCATGCACCATCACCTCCACCTACACAGCAGCCCATGCACCATCACCCCACCTACACAGCAGCCCATGCACCATCACCCCCAACCTACACAGCAGCCCATGCACCATCACCTCCACCTACACAGCAGCCCATGCACCATCACCTCCACCTACACAGCAGCCCATGCACCATCACCTCCACCTACACAGCAGCCCATGCACCATCACCTCCACCTACACAGCAGCCCATGCACCATCACCTCCACCTACACAGCAGCCCATGCACCATCACCCCCACCTACACAGCAGCCCATGCACCATCACCTCCACCTACACAGCAGCCCATGCACCATCACCCCCACCTACACAGC
The DNA here is from genome assembly GCA_902827135.1 of Harpagifer antarcticus. Classification (NCBI taxonomy): domain Eukaryota; kingdom Metazoa; phylum Chordata; class Actinopteri; order Perciformes; family Harpagiferidae; genus Harpagifer; species Harpagifer antarcticus. The sequence goes on from CADEHL010001385.1 coordinate 42,541, forward strand.
AGCACTGTCTTGGGAGACAGACAAAGACCTTGACACTGTCTTGACATTTATAATGAATAGTTGGTTGAAAGTTCTGATGTTCAATATTGTAAATAGTGAGATTTTCCAGTTTCTTATATTTATATAAATAGTTGGTTGAAAAAAACCATTTATAATAAATAGTTGGTTGAAAGTCACATGAACCTTGGTATGTAATATGAAGTCATTATTCAGTCCTGATGTATCTCAGTCTGTGGTCTAAGTAGAGTGATAAACACCTGTTTTACTCAACATTTGAATTTAATTTTTTTAATTTTAGACTTGAATTACACATTTATATACGGTGTAATTCAAATATTTCACTGCTTTTGTGATCCTAAGACTTTGGTAACCAAATCTAAAATACCAAAACAATTCGATCACATGAGTAAATGTGTGTTTTCACAAGAGTTTTGAAGATTTTCCAAAAATCGGATGTCAAATGTTAAGCTTTTGAGCTACTTATCTCATCAAACAGTGCTCCAATGTGAGCAATATGCATATATAGCAAGACCAGAGATTGTCCTGAACCTTTTGATATGTAACACATGGGGTGCCATGTTAGAAGAAATACATTTAAAAGGTGATTTAAGAAAACATCTAAAAATCGAGAAAATACCCTGAGACTCCAGAGGGTTAAGAATGGTAAAACTGCGCCCCCTGGGTTGTCATTCCTAAATGATGATTGACAGCTTGTGGAAAGTTTGCTAGACTACTGGTTGCATGGCAACTAGGCATCTCGCGAGTTGCGGTAATTGGTTAGTTCAATAAAGAAAGGATTTGTTTTGGAATTATTTTGTGTTCCGTTTTTTCTTGGGCGGCCCTCAATCCAATATTGGGTACCTAAATTGGCCCTCACTCACTTTGAGAACCCCTGCCATAGACTGTATATACGGTCCACACTCACAACAGCGTCATACAGACAGAAATAAAGCAGCGACTGTATTCACCATGCCATGGAAAGTCTGTAGTTTGTACATGTATAACTTTTCTCCAGTGTCTGAACAGATATGAGGAGCTGTGAGCTATGTGTGCTAACGGCTAACAGCTAACATTGACGACAGGCTGCGGCTCTCAAAGCTGTCTTTCCGTGGTGCAAAGGTGCATCTATCCGCCTAAACAGGAACACAGGATGGGCTCTGGCAGTGTTTAAAGACTGGTTAATGGAAAAGAAAATGTGAACAGACTCAGACAGTTACAGAAAAGCTTGATCGTGCAGTCACAACTCTCATTTGTTTCCCCTGAAGTTATATTGAACATGAGATCCTGATCTGAGGCACAAGCGTCCGTCTCTCTCGTCAGGATCCGTCAATGGAAAAAAAACACAATTAAAAACAGCAATTAATTTCCACAGAGATGCGATCGCGGGGGACGTGGTAATTGCAAGCTGCTCTGATGTGTTTGCCGAGTGAGGCGTTGTATGAAATTGTTAATAAAAAAATTGTAAAATTATTATTATTTTGTCCTTGCTGGGAGGCATTAGACGTGCTGTTATCTCACATCACACTCACATGTCATCGGTATGGAAACACCTCAGAAATAGCAGCGTGCAGATGGTCCATCTCTCAACACATCAGCGGGCTGTCAGAGCAGATGAGTAATGATGATATAACAAAACAATTAAGTACTTTGTGCCCACAGCACCCAGTCGTTCACACTCTATACTGCAAGGTGAGCATTCTCCAAACACCCGAACAGAAGAGTCTCAAACTCTCAAGAGCCATATCGTTTTTAATTTGGTTTTTAAAGAGGCCCCATTCGTATTTCTTTCCTGTAGTGTTTTATATCCTTTGTTTACTTCCGGAACATAGTGACGTCACTATGCACTCGCTTTTCTATTGGCTAGAAAAACATTGAACGTGATAGACTAAGGGGCGGGACATCTCTAAGCGGTTGACCAATCACAAAAGAGACAGCTTTTTTAATATATTTTATTTTTGTCGTGTTATTTAGTATTTTCTTTCCATGTATAAACCCCACGTATCAATTTTTAATATATTTATTTACTACAAAAAATATGTTATTTACTTTATTTGCTATTAATTAATTTATTATTTGTTTTTTTTGTCCCCTTGTCTTCTTTCATAATTTCTCCTCAACCCCGTCCCCCTTTTTTATTTACTTAAAAAAATTAAAACAATATTTAAATGTATTTATCAATTGTTTAAACTATTATTCGTATTTGTACTGAGGAAGGAAACAAGTGAGAACAATGATCTAAATTCCTCTTACAGTGAGCAGCACCTCCATTAGACATGTTGCTTATCAGGAAACGGATGGCTTTATTTTCCCGCCTCGCTGCGGTCTCGATAAAGCATTTTGTTTTAATTAGACACATTTCCTCTCGTTCTGCTGAGGTTCTGCTCGCTCTCAATCATCCCTCCCACCCAATCAAAGAGTCACTATTAAGCAGAACCAAAGTGTTTAACGCCTGTAATCTCCCGCGTGCTCTCCACTCCCGGTACAATTGGAAATGAGACATGGTGAAAAACACGATGCCGTGTTTTGCATACTAACAAGGGACCTTTGGTGTCTCCATCCTTCACGGCTATGGAGGGAGCGGCTCAACAATGAGGAGCAGATCTACTGTTACAGGAACACACTCTTACACTGTCTGTATAGTAGGATTAATGTTCTACCTTCAATAACCTATTTTATTTTTATAGCAGTTTTAGCAGTTTTTATAAAAACATTCACACTTTTTTGTTTTGTGTGAGTGTGTGTGTGTGTGTGTGTGTGTGTGTGTGTGTGTGGGTGTGTGTGTGTGTGTGTGGTGTGTGTTTGTGTGTGTGGATGTGTGGTGGGGGAGGTGTGCGTGGTGTGTGTGTGTGAATGTGTTGTGTGTGTGTGGTTGAATGTGTGTGGGTGTGTGTGAATGTGTGTGGTGGTGTGAATGTGTGTGTGTGTGAATGGGTGTGTGTGTGTGTATGTGAAGGTGTGCGTGTGTGTGTGGGTGAATGTGTGTGTGTGGGTGTGAATGGGTGCGTGTGTGTGTGTGAATGTGTGTGTGTGTGTGTGTGTGTGAATGTGTGTGTGTGTGAATGTGTGTGTGAATATGTGTGTGCGTGTGTGTGAATGTGTGTGTGTGTGTGTGTGTGAATGTGTGTGTGTGTGTGGTGGTGTGTGTGTGTGTGTTGTGTGTGTGTGTGAATGTGTGCGTGTGTGTGTGTGTGATGTGTGTGTGTGTGTGAATGTGTGTGTGTGTAAGTGAATGTGTGCGTGTGTGTTGTGTGTGTGTGTGTGAATGTGTGTGTGTGTGTGTGTGTGTGTGTGTGTGTGTTGTGTGTGTGTGTGTGTGTGTGTGTGATACTGCTATGATTCAGAAGGCGTGGGGAGATCTGGATCGCTTCATAATGGCAGAGCTCCACCTTTGGATTTGTTCACTTTTTGAAGATGTACCGTGTGCAGAACTGAAACCTGATTTCAGAGCTTATGAAATAACAACATGTTCAGTCAGCATGTGCTTCTCCCTGCAATACATTCATATACAAACGTGTACCAGATGAATGTGGGTGAGGGAAGAGACGCTGCCAGATATAAATATAGATATATAAATACGGACTACATGCAGTCGGACTGCAGCCAATCTGACATTTGCTTCTGGACGGCAGACAGGAATCGTGACAGAAAGAGTTCACGCTCCGCTCGTGTGTCACCTCGTCTCATTTGGTTAGGGAGGAGGAAGAAAGATAGAGGACAAAGCAATTATATCCACCATTACATGCCATCACGCCTGATCTCTGGGGTGTTTGGGGGGGGAGACTGATGAGGGCTCAGCTCAGGGATTTAGGTGCTCTGCCGCCTGTCTGTCCACGAGGAGGAACGGCATCTCCGTGATACCTTAATCCGGCCTGGCCTTTCACACAGGGACCGGAGATATGAAATGTAAATGTGGGGATTGGAGGTGTCGGCGGGGAAATGCCAACATCACAATCTGACATCGTCATTAGCGCCTTTATTCTTCCTCTTTGAGCCTCAGAAAGGAAGACTACAAGACACAGGGAACATGTGACGGAGATCCAGAAAGTGATGCGCAAGCGGCCGCTGACATTATTCAAGAGATATTTAGTGGATTCTTTTGTAAACATTAGCTTAGTTAGATTTAAGACTTTTTAAGACTTCTAAATACCTTCAATAGGCCTTAATCTGCCCCCCCTCTCTTTTAACCTCTCGTTCAAAATAAAAGCCCCTTTAAATCACTGTATCAATACAGGACACAAAGGACAAGGCATATTTTCAAAATAAAAGTCCCAGACAGAATCTATCCTACCAGAAAGCTTAGGAATAGACTTCCTGGAAAACGTCATTATGTTTGTACTCAATGTGATGCCATCACCTAACAGAGTTCACAGATATGTCAATTAGCCAGATATCTTTACGTATACAAAACAAAAGCCTCATAGAGTAACTGTATCTTTCAAACAAAATACAAAATAAAAGCCCATAAAGAAAATGTATAATAACATGACGCTCAGGACAAGGCTAATTATTCACCCTGTACCCTCACAGGGAGTTAAGATTAGGTCTTTGTTTTTTCCAAAATAAAAGCTCCAGACAGTAGCTATCCAACAGGAAGCTCAATATGAGCCTTGCTTTTCAAAATAAAATTCTAAGAAACCTACATGTTAGGCTTACTTTTTAATTTAAGGCCCCAGACAGTAACACCGTACAGGAAGCTCAGGAGGAAGCTTGTTTTTCAAAATAAAAGCTCCTGAAAGTGACTGTCTGTAAAGAAAGCTCTGAATTAGGCCTGTTTTTCAAAATAAAAGCCCAGAAAATACCGGTGTCATTACAGGAAGCTCCGGAGAAGGCTTGTTTTTCAAATTAAAGCTCCTGAAAGGGACTGTGGCTGTAAAGAAAGCTCTGAATTAGGCCTGTTTTTCAAAATAAAAGCCCATAAAATACCAGTGTCAATACAGAAAGCACGGGAGGAGGCCTGTTTTTCAAAATAAAAGCCCAAAAAATACCTGTATCCTTAAAAAAAGCTCAACAAACAACATCTATACGTCAAAGCCTGCACACACGCTCAAGTCCATAACACACACTCACATACAGATGTGTATAATGCAGCTTTGACTTCCTGTTAGCATCTACAGCAGCATCTGGTTATTTACAGCAGCTCCTTCAATCATTCCTCGCTTTACCGAAAGATTACAATTCCAATTCCATTAATTCAAAGCTTCATTTATCAAATCATGAATTATTCACTGACCACCAAATGTATCCTGTAGGACTTCTGGGCTATCATTATCTATAAAAATGATATTAAAAATGTAGGTTTCGCCCGAGGACTGCCTTTAAAATTCACCATCACTTCTCCTGAAGACATTTCTGAGACGCATCGGCTTTTCAACGGCTCTCACAGAGTGAATGCAAAGCAAATGTAACTCTAAATGCAATAATATGTGCATCAATTTCAGACACCAGATGCATAACCACACTCTGAGAGCTCCAGAATAAGTGACCACAATACTTTGCTGCATTTGATGCGATCTAATTATAATAAATAAGAGTGGAAAGGACTTTTTAGAGTGGAGGTTGCTCTGTAAAAATAAGAAATCTCCCCTTAGTCTCTGGAGGAAAAATAGATTGGAAATGATTTGATAACCAATTTTGAGCAGTATGGAGAGTATCGTTATCCATCCTGTCCCACAGGTACAACATCAGCTGATTTTAAACGACATCTGGCATCTATTGATTTAGTTTAAACAATTGGTGATATTTACTTTTTCTGCTGAGTGTGCAAATTAATAACCAGCATCTATTACTGCTAAAGCTGTTACTCTTAGTGCTGTCAATATCAGAGCCAAGGGCATTGTTTTCAATATAATTAAAGTATTGCTTGTTATGGTGTCCGACACGTGCAAACGGCCCGACACGTTTATATTCGGAGAAACGAGCTTCAGTAACGATGCAGAGATAAAAACACGAATGAGCCAAAACACATGAAGATAAAGAGACATCTTCAGCAACTTGAGGAAGCATGTGAGAAGCTCTAAACACAACGGATACCAGGGGACACTAAAGAGTGACGCACACAGCTGGGAGACCAGGGGACACTAAAGAGTGACGCATACAGCTGGGAGACCAGGGGACACTAAAGAGTGACGCACACAGCTGGGAGACCAGGGGACACTAAAGAGTGACGCACACAGCTGGGAGACCAGGGGACACTAAAGAGTGACGCACACAGCTGGGAGACCAGGGGACACTAAAGAGTGACGCACACAGCTGGGAGACCAGGGGACACTAAAGAGTGACGCACACAGCTGGGAGACCAGGGGACACTAAAGAGTGACGCACACAGCTGGGAGACCAGGGGACACTAAAGAGTGACGCACACAGCTGGGAGACCAGGGGACACTAAAGAGTGACGCACACAGCTGGGAGACCAGGGGACACTAAAGAGTGACGCACACAGCTGGGAGACCAGGGGATACTAAAGAGTGACGCACACAGCTGGGAGACCAGGGGACACTAAAAAGTGACACACACACCTGGGAGACCAGGGACACTAAAGAGTGACGCACACAGTTGGGAGACCAGGGGACACTAAAGAGTGACACACACAGCTGGGAGACCAGGGGACACTAAAGAGTGACGCACACTGCTGGGAGACCAGGGGACACTAAAGAGTGACGCACACAGCTGGAGACCAGGGGACACTAAAGAGTGATGCATACAGCTGGGAGACCAGGGGACACTAAAGAGTGACGCACACAGCTGGGAGACCAGGGGACACTAAAGAGTGATGCACACAGCTGGGAGACCAGGGGACACTAAAGAGTGACGCACACAGCTGGGAGACCAGGGGACACTAAAAAGTGACGCTCACAGCTGGGAGACCAGGGGACACGAAAGAGTGACGCACACAGCTGGGAGACCAGGGGACACTAAAGAGTGACGCACACAGCTGGGAGACCAGGGGACACTAAAGAGTGACGCACACAGTTGGGAGACCAGGGGACACTAAAGAGTGACGCACACAGTTGGGAGACCAGGGGACACTAAAGAGTGACGCACACAGCTGGGACGGAGCGCTTGGTGACGTTCAGGATGATAAAGCTGAACAACTGTCTCTGTTGTTGGAAACTCACCTAAAATGTTTGATGGTCTTATTTGAACAATGTGATCACATGACTCCTTCTGATGTCACTGCAGATCTGCTGTAAGCTAGCTAGCTAGCTAACGTAGCTAACGTAGCTAACCTAGTCATTTCAGATGTCCTGACAAACACTGACAGTTACGAGACAGACTCACTCTGACACAGAGACAGTTGTTCAGCTTTATCATCCTGAACGTCACCAAGCGCTCTGGTCCCAGCTGTGTGCGTCTCTCTTTAGTGTCCCCTGGTCTCCCAGCTGTGTGTGTCACTCTTTGGTGTCCCCTGGTCTCCCAGCTGTGTGCTTCACTCTTCAATGTCCCCTGGTCTCCCAGCTGTGTACGTCACTCTTTAGTGTGCCCTGGTCTCCCAGCTGTGTGCTTCACTCTTCAATGTCCCCTGGTCTCCCAGCTGTGTACGTCACTCTTTAGTGTCCCCTGGTCTCCCAGCTGTGTGTGTCACTCTTTAGTGTCTCCTGGTCTCCCAGCTGTGTGCTTCACTCTTCAATGTCCCCTGGTCTCCCAGCTGTGTACGTCACTCTTTAGTGTCCCCCGGTCTCAGCGTTTGCTTTATGAACCCTAAATCTTTCACAGCCATCCCGTAGGCCCAGAAATGTAATACATCGCTTTCTCTCTCCCCCTTTATGTCATGGCCTTTGGTTTCCTCCCTTCCTGTCTCCGTGTGAATGTGTGTTCAGGTGTTTGAGAGAGATGTCTCCATCACCGTTTCCTCCCCAGGTAGTTATGACCAGCCGAAGCACCCTAAGATCTGCAGTAACGTTCCTCTCTGACGGCAGGGAGCATGATTTACAGAGACAACCCCTCCGAGCACACATCCTCGCTGCTGTTTCCAGCCTTTTCCTTTCTTTTTTTCTCAGAGGCAAACATGTCGTTGCAAGTTTTCTGTGGTCACAGGAAATGTCAAAGAGAGACAAAGTAGAGTAGCTGTCGCAGCCACTTTGTGGAGGCTGCGCGAGAATCCAGAACGAGGCTATATTAGCTAAGAATAGAATCTAAAATGTATTGTTGTTAATGCTAAATGATAGTGTTGAAATTTAGTTTTACTCCAGGGTGTGCTTTATCTTGATTCAGTTCTTTACAAGGAAGGAGAAAAATAACGGTTTTCCATCGACATGAGAGATAGAGATCAGTTTTCTTTAAAATGTGGAAAAATAAAGAAATATTAAAGTCATTAATAAAACCTTAACAAAGCCCCTGTCTGTGCTTAAGTTCGTACAGGTCCTTGACATGTTGTGCATTTTATGTATATGTAATAATGAATATTCTACATCACACGTCGACAACCCCCAGTCCCTTCCTGGTCACATGACCCCATGAATGATGATACCATAAGGCGCATTCACACCGCAGTACTTTTCCCACAAAGGTTCATGAGAACTTAGTTCATGTGAACTCTTTAGTTCTCATGAACTAAGTACAGATCGCGTTCACACCGGAAAAAGTCACTGGGGGTGGATTAGGCAAATGAAGCCGCTGACGTCACTTCTTCTTCTTCTGCTTTGGGTTTACTGGCAGGCTACAAACAACTTCACGGCGTATACTGCCGCCCGGAGTCCCCGGCCGGAAGTCCCCGGAGTTGGGGACTGGCTTCAGTAGAAGCTGCTGGGACTCCCAGCAGCTTCTACTGAAGCCTTCCGAGTAAATCGCCAGAACGCCGACACCTCCTCATCTCCACCGCTCCCATGTTTTATTTTGTGTTGCCATAAGTTAGTCTCTCTGCGTTTCTGCGCTGGGCTAATGCTAATGCTAATAATGCTAATGCGAGGATAATAAAATGGCGGCTTCACAAAACTTTTTGGAAGTTTTACGGGGCGTGGTTTGCAATCCGCCCAGCCAATCAGACATATAGCTCTTTTCTCACAAAAGAGCCGTTCGAAAGTCCCTGCTCTCTAGCAGGGACTTACGAGCGGGTAAAAAGGTTCACATGAACTACTTTTAGTACCGGCTCTTTTTGGTGTGAACGCGATAAAAGAGTTCGCATGAACCTTTGTGGAAAAGTACCGCAGTGTGAATGCGCCTATATTGCACCTCAGTGCCAGAGGTGGGAAGTAGTGGAGTACAAATACTTTGTTACTGTACTTAAGTACATTTTTCTGGTATCAGTACTTTACTCCACTACTTATTTTTCTGACGACTTTTTACTTTCTACTTCTTACATGTTGAACCCAAATACCTGTACTTTCTACTTCTTTCATGTTGAACACAAATACCTGTACTTTCTACTTCTTACATGTTGAACCCAAATACCTGTACTTTCTACTTCTTACATGTTGAACACAAATACCTGTACTTTCTACTTCTTACATGTTGAACCCAAATACCTGTACTTTCTACTTCTTACATGTTGAACTCAAATACCTGTACTTTCTACTTCTTACATGTTGAACTCAAATACCTGTACTTTCTACTTCTTACATGTTGAACACAAATATCTGTACTTTCTACTTCTTACATGTTGAACACAAATACCTGTACTTTCTACTTCTTACATGTTGAACACAAATACCTGTACTTTCTACTTCTTACATGTTGAACCCAAATACCTGTACTTTCTACTTCTCTCATGTTGAACACAAATACCTGTACTTCTACTTCTTACATGTTGAACACAAATACCTGTACTTTCTACTTCTTACATGTTGAACACAAATACCTGTACTTTCTACTTCTTACATGTTGAACACAAATACCTGTACTTTCTACTTCTTACATTTTGAACTCAAATACCTGTACTTTCTACTTCTCTCATTTCCCAAACAGCTGGTTCCTTTAGTCTGAATGTGTGTTTGATGCGTGATCATTATTCTTTAGAGTCATTGCGTGCCTATTGATTTGAACACGATCCGTGTATCCATCATTTCCTGGTCTTCTCTAAAGAAGAGGGACCAATGGAAACGTTGTCATGTTGCCGTTGTTCAGCATGGAAACATTCATTAGCTAACAATGACATTATTGTTCTATTAATATAAAGGGAGGTCAGGTACTCTTTAAAGCAGCTGCTAGTTATGGGTACTTTTTACTGAAGTACATTTCAAAGCCTCTTTACTTTGACTTGAGTAAAGAAGTTTAGTCAGTACTTCTACTTTTACCAAAGTATTTTCAAACACGAGTATCTGTACTTCTACTTGAGTAAAGGATGTGTGTACTTTTGCCTTCTCTGGTCAGTGCCCAGTATAAAGTTTGAATTAATTCTGGAGAAGAAATGTAATATTATTCATACTTGTACAAAGTCTCCCTGTGGGCACAACACCCCCAAACATTCACAGTGTCTGTGGATGCGACGCTGCTTCTGTGCGTTATCTTCTCTGTTTATACTTGTGTCTAATTACCAACTGCACTCTCAATGGCAACATTACAACAATGTGTGGTTGTCAGGGACTCCCAGTGTGTCTCTTTGTGGCTGCTAACAGCTCAGTAAAAAAGGCAGTTAAATGTTTATGAAGCCCCAGGCTGGATCTGCAGCAGGGTGTGAGACAAAGGCCAAGTTCAGCCGCACTGTGCCCCAAAGCACACAGTATTTAGAGCCATTAGAAGGGAAGAGAGTGAAAAGGCATCCATTGGCCCTTTAATGGGTTAATCAATGTGGCCAACCCAGTTTCCCTCTGAACCATGGCCCATCTGCGGCACCAGCTAAATGAGTAGGCTCGTTTGAGATGAGTGAGACAGACGCAGACCTGCGCAATTGAGACTGCCGTCTTGCTAGTGCGTTGCATGATGGCTAGTCATTTTGTCCGACTTGCTCTGGAGGCTCGCCTACATGAGACGCTGAAATCTTACGGGACAAAGACGGCCGCAGCCTTAAGAGAGAGGCGGAGCAGTTCCTCTCCACAGGCTGTGGAAGCGAAATGCTTGACGGGAAACGACTGGCTGGTATCTCGAGCTAAGCGCTCATTGGTGGCTTTTACCCCGTGCTGCTGATGAAGCTCTCCCATTGGCTCGGCAAAAGTTTGTTGTTGTTTTGTGTCAGTTTTACGTCGCACTTCCATTCACATTTTTCATCATTGTTCCACAAAGTTTATCATCATGAAATTAATATCTATATATTTTATACTATACTTGCACTGCTTACCGTTTCATACTTTATATATCTTAGCATATTAATACACACTGTTCATACTGCTCACAGGCTGCTGTGTATTCAGACCCCTCACTGTTTATTCATCATTCAATTAATTCTATATTTGATTCTGTCTATTGTATACATTACTTTTCACTTCACTGCTTGTTGCACCTGGTTAGAAGCTAAACTGCATGCCGTTGTCTCAGTACCTGTAATCTGTGCAATATCAATAAAGTTGAATCTAATCTTGAGCAGGAACAAATGTATTTACTTAGTACATATCTGACATTAACAATTAAACACATGTGTGCATTCTTTATAAATGCAAACCGAGTCAAGCCGACTCCAGAGGTGGCGGTATGCACCTTAAAGTTGTTTGCAACCCGCCAAAAAACCGAGAGAAGAAGAAGAAGACGACTCCGAGCTGTCCGACTTCAGGCGAGCTTTTTGAGACCCCCCCGGCTGCGATCGGCTATTCTCGTCTACTTTCCAGGCGAGCCGCAACGCGTCTCAAACAAGCCTACTTATTTTTACGTAGCGGATCTTGTTATGGTGGATCTGACACTTTCAAAAGAAAATGTCTACCTTTTGACACATTTATACTAATTTAGCGGCAGGTTAGTTAGCTAGCTAGTTTGTTAGTTGGAGCAATAGTTCAAGCTTAACCAAAGAGTGTCTGAAAGTTGGGAAACTCCTCTCTCTACTATCTTATCTTATCTATCCAGCAACAGCAACAGCGATTGCAAAAACAAGTCAGATTATATAGAAGTCTTTGAAAAAATGACCCTACTTCTTTCTTGATTTACTATTCCTGGCAAACTCAAGGTGAATTCCTCAGATTCAAAACCCCCTTGTCGCTGCTTTAACAACAGAAACTTCATATTTTAGAGCATTGTTTACATGGGATAGTTGTTAGCGCAGCTTTAAGGCTTTAGTCATGAAGAAGAACTGTTTTTTTTTAGAACCCATGACACAGAGATTGTGGTGTATTTGTTTTAGGTGTAGGGGTATTCGATTTCTCCTCACCTCTCTGCTGACAGACAGAATACGAAGTAGATTTTCTTAAAGACTTCTATAAGATCTGAGGTGGTGAATCAAGAGAGAAGTAGGCTAATGTTCTCATGGACTTCTATAGCCTCCCAACTGAGACACGGGATTGTCCCACTCTCAATAGCTTCAAAGGTCAACTCGGAGAATGGTTGAGAAACAACCAGACGTGCGATCGATCACCGCTAAAGGCACTTTAACACAGGGGTATCTCCTCTCACACTTTAGGTAGTTCTTGTATCCTCTCTTGCACCTTATATGTCGTTGCTGCTATATAGTGTACTGCCATGCTGCTCTTGCACCTTGGAAATGAGCTCAAAACGAAATCTGGCACTGTTACGCTTGACACATTCGAATGTTTTAAGTGTTCATTACTGTGCATTGCCCCTGCCAAATAAACGATTAAATAAAAAATATACAATCTGGGGAAAAACTAAAGCCTCATCTAGTAAAGTAAAATATGTTTGTTTTACCCATTACACACAGATGTCCAGGGAGAGAAAAGCTTTTCTGATATGGAAAATATTTTTTTTAGGCGTAGGCACCCAGTATTTTTGCAGGAAGGCATCGTTCGATTCCCCCTCGCTCTCTGCTGACAGACGGAATAAGCTGCCAGTCACCATGCTGTCCACCTGCAGAAGAGTTGATTTGCCTGTAAGCCGCCCAAGGCTGACTGATTCCCGAGTGAAGGCTTCAGCCACATGATTGACACCATATGATTACTGTTCACACATGACTGCTGTTTGCCAGACTGCAGGCCTCATCACATTGTGACCATAGATAGGAGAGCAGCAAACATTAAGATTACAGTGCACCCCCTCCTGGGTGTCTGAGTCCAAACAGTGTGGTGGGTTAAGATCCGATATTTATTAACTTTGAGATTTGCTCCAGAAAAGTCATTTAATGTGAAATCCATAAGGCCATTTTCCTAATGTAGCATGAAGCTAGCCTCCCTCTGAGAGCAGCAGAGCTAATGGAGCTGCGACCCAATGAGACGTCGCAGAGAAACACACATTTCCCTTTTTGGTTTGAAATAGACGCCGTTTGAGATCTACAGCTGTACGTATGGGTTCGGGATGTGTGCAGTGTGTTAGCATCACGTGTGTTTTGTGAGGGATGATAGGAGCAGTGTATCTCTCCACAGTGAAGTACATTATCCATTTCTAATGTCCCACCGCACCTCCGCCCCCTGTGGAGCAGACAGAATTGGATCATAATTGAATCACTTGCAGCAATTATGATGGCATGCCCTTGGCTATAAAGGACAGAGTCAGGAAGACACTAGCATAACACACACATATGCATTAACACTCGTGTGCCTCGAATCCAACACAGAAAGATAATCCTGTCGTTTCCAAAGCCTTCAGTCAGGAAATGGTGAAAAATGTTCCTCAAAATCCAACTTGCATATCTGTCCCAAAGGTAGTCACTTTTTTCTGGGAAATGTTGACAAAGAAAAAGTGACGCACACAGTTGAGAGACCAGGGGACACTAAAGAGTGACGCACACAGTTGGGAGACCAGGGGACACTAAAGAGTGACGCACACTGTTGGGAGATCAGAGGACACTAAAAAGTAACACACACAGTTGGGAGACCAGGGGACACTAAAGAGTGACGCACACAGCTGGAGACCAGGGGACACTAAAAAGTGACACACACAGAAGGGGGACCAGGGGACACTAAAGAGTGACACACACAGCTGAGAGACCAGGGGACACTAAAAAGTGACGCACACAGTTGGGAGACCAGGGGACACTAAAGAGTGACGCACACAGTTGGGAGACCAGGGGACACTAAAGAGTGACGCACACAGTTGGGAGACCAGGGGACACTAAAGAGTGACGCACACAGTTGGGAGACCAGGGGACACTAAAGAGTGACGCACACAGTTGGGAGACCAGGGGACACTAAAGAGTGACGCACACAGTTGGGAGATTAGGGGACACTAAAGAGTGACACACACAGTTGGGAGACCAGGGGACACTAAAGAGTGACGCACACTGTTGGGAGATCAGGGGACACTAAAGAGTGACGCACACAGCTGGAGACCAGGGGACACTAAAAAGTGACGCACACAGCTGGGAGACCAGGGGACACTAAAGAGTGATGCACACAGCTGGGAGACCAGGGGACACTAAAGAGTGATGCACACAGCTGGGAGACCAGGGGACACTAAAGAGTGACGCGCACAGCTGGGAGACCAGGGGACGCTAAAGAGTGACGCACACAGTTGGGAGACCAGGGGACACTAAAAAGTGACGCACACAGCTGGAGACCAGGGGACACTAAAAAGTGACACATGTGGTGCCGAGAGACGGGAGTCGGAGGCGGCGTATCGAAGCGACAAGCTACACTTTTATTTATCATTGGAACACACACGTAAACACTTTCATGCACGGGGAGAAGAAGGGCGGACCCAGGAAGTCCGGCTCACTTCAATGTCCGTGCGGAACAATACCCCAACCCATAGATCCGTGGGTGAATAATGTCAATCACCACACAAGCCCCCCCAGTATTCACCCATAGTCAAAATCCTCGTGCCTGGGAGGAAGTACCACCCGACCCCGGCGCGTACGGACCACAGGAGCCGAGGAAGGCGGGGCCGCAGGCGAGGGCAGACCCACAGGGGACGGGGGGCGGGCCATGGGAGGGCGGCCCCGGCGTGGGGGCAGAGCCAACTCCAACGGCCTGGAAATGTCCACGTGAGCAGGCTTAATCCGATCCACGGACACAGTCTCAGGCCTGCCACCAACGTCCACCACCAGGCTCTTGTCCCCGTGACGTATGACCCTGAACGGACCGTCATAAGGGGGGCGCAGGGGACCGCGGTGGGCGTTGTGGCGAATAAAAAACATACTCTGCCGACCGTAATCCGGGGGACACCCGGAAAGCTGGGTTGCTGTGCTGCGACGTTGGGACGGGCGTGAATGTCCCGGCGGTCTCCAGCAGGGAGGAGCGCTGCCCGGCTGCAGACCAGGGCACAGTGGCGGTGGGAATGAATTCCCCGGGGACCCGTAGCGTCTGGCCATAGACGAGCTCCGCCGATGAGGACTGCAGGTCTTCTTTGGGGGCACACCTGAGGCCGAGCATAACCCACGGGAGCTTATCCACCCAGTTGCCGTCTGTCAAGCCGGCACGCAGTGACGCCTTCATGGACCGGTGAAACCGCTCACACAGCCCGTTAGCCTGGGGGTGATATGCGGTGGTGCGGTGCAGCTTGACCCCAAACCCACAGCAACAGCGTTCCACAGCTCCGAGGTGAACTGAGAACCGCGGTCAGAGGAGAGGTCAGACGGGGTCCCGAAGCGCGCCACCCACGTGCCGATGAAAGCGCGGGCGACGTCGGAAGCTGATGTCGAGGCGAAGGGAACGGCCTCGGGCCAGCGTGTCGTCCTGTCCACCATCGTAAAAAGGTAGGTGAAACCGTGAGAGGGGGGAAGCGGACCTACGAGGTCGACATTGACATGGTCAAACCTCCTCTCAGGAACCGCAAAAAGTTCAAAAGGGGCCCTAGTATGGCGGTGGACTTTGGCCCGTTGACAGGCCACGCACGAGTCGACCCAGGATCTCACGTCCTTCTTAAGCCCCTGCCACACGAACTTCTGCGACAACAACTTCACGGACGGCTTCCTACCGGGGTGGGAAAGATTGTGAACCGCCTCAAAAACGGGTCGACGCCAGTCCGCAGGGACCAGCGGTCGAGGTTGGCCCGTGGAGACGTCACACCACAGCTTTGCGCCAGAGTCACCGACCGCAAACTCCCGGCCTTCCTGCAGGAAACGGAAGTGGCGAACTACCAAATAGAGACCAAGGAGTTCTCTGTCGAAAGCGCTGTACTTGCGCTCCCTGGGAGTCAACTGGCGACTGAAAAAGGCGAGCGGTTGCCAGAAGCCGTCGACCCATTGTTCGTGCACCGCGCCCACTGCGTAGTCAGACGCGTCGGTGGTGATGGCGATGGGGGCCCTGTGTGACAGGTGAGCCAACATGGCGGCTTCGCTCAGGGCGGCTTTGGTGGCGTTGAAAGCGACCTCCCTTTCAGTCGTCCAGTCAATGGCCTGGCCAGGGGACTTGTCCCTGAGGGCCTCGTATAGCGGGCACATGGTGTGGGCCACCCGGCGGATGAACCGGTGATAAAACGTCACCATCCCGAGGAACTCTCGGAGCGCCCGAGCTGTAGGCGGTCGTGGAAAGGCAGACACGGCCTCCACTTTCGACGGGAGGGGGGCGGCCCCATCCTTGTTGATGAG
This sequence comes from Harpagifer antarcticus, assembly GCA_902827135.1. Classification (NCBI taxonomy): domain Eukaryota; kingdom Metazoa; phylum Chordata; class Actinopteri; order Perciformes; family Harpagiferidae; genus Harpagifer; species Harpagifer antarcticus. The sequence goes on from CADEHL010001385.1 coordinate 59,036, forward strand.
GTGCCCGAGGAAATGGATGGAGGACAACCCGAACTGACACTTCGCCGGGTTGATAATCAGGCCGTGTTGGTTGAGCCTTGCGAAAAGGACGCGGAGATGTGCCTGATGCTCTTCGGAGGAGGAGCTGGCGACCAGGATGTCGTCTAAATAGACGAAGATGAATGGCATGTCCCTGAGCGCTGAATCCATCAGCCGCTGAAAGGACTGAGCTGCATTCTTAAGTCCAAACGGCATACGCAGGAACTCGAAAAGCCCAAACGGCGTAATTACCGCAGTTTTGGGGACGTCCAAGGGGTGCACCGGAACCTGGTGGTAGCCCCGCACCAGATCCACCTTGGAGAAAACCAGCTTGCCCGCCAGGTGTGCAGAGAAATCCTGGATGTGAGGGACCGGGTAGCGGTCTGGCGTAGTGGCGTCGTTAAGGCGGCGGTAGTCACCACACGGTCGCCAGCCACCGGCTGATTTAGGGACCATGTGAAGCGGCGAAGCCCAAGGGCTGTCTGAGCGGCGGATGATGCCCGGACGTTCCATGTTGACGAACTCCGCCTTGGCGACTGCCAGCATGTCAGGGTTGAGCCGCCGGGCCCTAGCGTAGACAGGGGGGCCTTCAGTGTCAATGTGGTGCTCTACCCCGTGTTGGTAGTGGCAGAGGAAAAGGTGGCTGCGTCAAGACGGGAAACTCACTGAGAAGGTGCTGGAACTTGTCGCCCTGTGAGAGTGAGCTGGAGAGCCCGCTGAATGACGCTTCGCCGCGTGTACACGTGAACGAGGCAAACGTCCGTGCGTCCACCAGGCGGCTGTTCTTGACGTCCACCAGCAGTCCGTGAGCGCACAGGAAGTCTGCGCCGAGGAGAGCGAAGGAGATGTCAGCCGTGACGAAATCCCACTTAAACCGCTGACCCTCGAAGCACAGGTCCACTGTCTTTGTGCCATAGGTGCGAATAGGGGTGTCGTTAGCGGACGTTAAAGGTGGGCCGTGTCCTCCCCCGGCAGCGTCCTCCACGGTAGCCGGCAGGACGCTCCGCTGGGCTCCTGTGTCACAAAGAAGTCTGCGACCAGAGAGGGTGTCCCTGATGAACAGGAGCCGGTTGGATGTGCCCACGCTCGCGGCCACTACCGAGCGCAGGCCTTGGCGTTTCCCGAGAGCTTCTGCTAGGTGGCATGCCTGTACCAGGGAAGGTGCCGCTGCGTGTCGGGACAAGCACCTCCGGGGCAAAACGCTGGGTTGCCAGGAAGAACCGGTCGGCTTCTTCGGCCAAAGCGCGGGGCTCAGTAATAGCTGTGTTAGCGAGCGCTGTCTGTACATGCGGCGGCATGTGCCGAAGAAACAGTTCTATGAACAAAAAATTAGGTTCTTCCGTACCCAGCAGGCTGAGCATCATCTCCATGTGGTCAGAAGGCTTGTTGTCCCCCAGGCTATGAATAGCGAGCAGGCGTCGGGCTCGTTCCGGCCGTGACAGCTCGAAAGTCTTTAGCAGGAAAGCCTTGAACGCTGCATATTTATCCTGGGCAGGAGGAGATGTAATAAAGCCCACCGTCCGGGTCGCAGTGGTGCTCCCCAGCGCTGAAACGACGTGAAAATAACGTGCTGCGTCGTCAGTCACTCCGCGGAGGGCGAACTGAGCCTCCGCCTGAGCGAACCATGCAGCCGCAGATGTCTCCCAAAACTCTGGCAGTTTGAAAAAAACGGCGTTACTTGCCATGCTCGGTTCAGTCTCGGATCCTTCAACGGGACTTATGTCGGAGTCACCAATGTGGTGCCGAGAGACGGGAGTCGGAAGCGGCGTATCGAAGCGACAAGCTACACTTTTATTTATCATTGGAACACACACGTAAACACTTTCATGCACGGGGAGAAGAAGGGCGGACCCAGGAAGTCCGGCTCACTTCAATGTCCGTGCGGAACAATACCCCAACCCATAGATCCGTGGGTGAATAATGTCAATCACCACACACACACAGCTGGGAGAGCAGGGGACACTAAAGAGTGATGCACACAGTTGGGAGACCAGGGGACACTAAAGAGTGACGCACACAGCTGGGACGGAGCGCTTGGTGACGTTCAGGATGATAAAGCTGAACAACTGTCTCTGTTGTTGGAAACTCACCTAAAATGTTTTATGGTCTTATTTGAACAATGTGATCACATGACTCCTTCTGATGTCACTGCAGATCTGCTGTAAGCTAGCTAGCAACTAACGTAGCTAACGTAGCTAACCTAGTCATTTCAGATGTGCATAATCCACTGATCGTAGCAGCTGTAGCTCCACCTCCACACACACTAGACAGAATGTTAGACAGTAGCATGGAAAGCTGGTTACCCTCAGATGAATGCAGCCCTTTTAGCTCAGACTCACCTCCTCTCTTTAACCCGAAACCCCCCCCCCAACCACTACTCTGCAGACAAACATCCCACATCACCTGCAGTTTTAAGGTTGCCAAGCAACAACTGCTCCTGTAGCTGTACTCCGCTCCTCCTGTTCACAAAGATGTGAGCAGCTGGAGCAGCGGAGGCTAGAGGAAACATCGAGAGGGACAGAGCGGATGTTTTAGGATTTATTTTATTTTAGAAATATGTTTTAATCTCTCAAATGGCATATAGGGAATCTGAACATCTTATCTCCAAGCTCTGACAAGAGACAGATACTTCCAGGTCGTTGTAATAAAGAAAATCCAATTTATATAAGCCTTTTTATCTCAAATGGAGGAATCATTCTCATTTTCTCAAGTACACTTACATAGTATGGTATGATTTGTACATACTTGTACTTTACTTGAGTACTCCATTTACATATACTCGACAAGTTTTAGTCGACTAAAAGTCTGAGCATTTTAGTCTTATTTTAGTCAAAGAAAACTCATTATTTTAGTCTACTTTTTGTCACTGAAAACTGTTGAATCTTTTTTATAGAACATTTCAGTTAAACTAGCCAAAACCAATACTTTGTCATTTTAGTATATATAAATAAATAAGATTATATCTTGTCCTTATTTGATGAAAAGCAGGTTGAATGAATAAGCAGCTTTGCAGAGAGTATCAGGTTTGTGGTGTTTTCTGTGTTGTGGCCACATTGCTTCCCTTCTGATGAAACAATGCATTCGCTTTTTTGCTCCGCCTCATTGGAGCGAAAATGGGCCCAAATATCACATCGTTTCTTTCTCCCAAGCAGTGGTGGCTTTAGACTTTTTCGTTGTCAGTCATTTTGACGGACAGGATCGTAACATTTCCGTCATAATCCATTATTATCCGTCGAGTGCACAATGTATCACTCACTCGCGCTGACGGGGGGGGGGGGGGTATTCGGTTAACGCGAGTGCGACCACTGCTCCCAAGCCCTGTTGGTGCCATTTCATTTTCTGTTAAATAAGGTTAGTTAGACCAGGAGTTAGGCCATGAGTTAGACCATGAGTTAGACCACGAGTTAGACCATGAGTTAGGCCACGAGTTAGACCACGAGTTAGGCCACGAGTTAGACCACGAGTTAGGCCACGAGTTAGACCACGAGTCTTCCTGACAGTTCACAGTGTGCCGCTGCCCGGTGTAATTCAAATGTACCGCCGCGCGCAGCACAGACGCACAGCTGCTGCCCTGCCGCAGCATAGGAAGTGGAACTGCTGGGAGAAAAACTGACTATCAGAGATGTAACGTTATCTTTGATAATATTTCGTCTCCTCATTTTTCGTCACCGAAAGTAAAGAGAGATTTTGGCATAGTTTTTATTTAGTAAACTACATTTTCGTCTCAACGATATTGCATGATGATTTCGTTAAAGTTATTGTTTACTGCCGTCGGTGCCGTCTCGTCATCGTCGTTGACGAACATATTTCGTCATAGTTTTAGTCAACGAAATGAACACTAGTTTGTACGTATAGAGAAAACCCACAATATATGATATTATACTAGTAATCTACCCGGTAAAGGAGTTATATATTGACCAACTACAGCATTAAACCAGAACAAAAGGCCTTTCTTGTTGATAAAAGCAGATTAATAATACTTTTACTTACACTTTGTACATTGAGCTGATTAAACTTCTGTATTTCTAAGTTTTCAAATCAGGACTTTTACTTGTAACAGAGTATTTTAAGACCACAGTATTTCTAATTGTACTCAAGTAAAGCAACCACCGGGCCCTGCATTGAGAGCAGAAAGTGTACATCACCATAATTGTTTTTGCAATCTCGCTAAAAGTGTGGAGTGAGTCTTTTTCTGAAGTAAGCCTGATCTTGTTTTAGGAGATTGCGTTTGCTAATTCAGTTACAGCCCACTATCTGGAGCAGTGGCAGTGACCCTGCGTCATGTCATCCTCTCGCTGGGGAGACATTGTGGGGGTGTCATGAAATTAGAAACGGAGGGTAATCACTCATCCATTATATACATTTCCTGACATTCAGGGGCCCTTACACTAACACACGCCGCACACTGAATAGCAGGCTTGTTGAATTATGCATTTGTGGCATTTATGTTAAAAACAACTTTATTTTTAAAAGCCTGAAACTATTATACATATCTCACCATGCATTATTGTGATTTAAACCTGCTTCTAACGTTTTTTAACATTTTTAATTTGTACATTTTGTGGGCTTTTCTAAGGACTAAAAAATGTACTTAAATGTCATTTTATAATGAGTTGTTTTTTAATATTCACCTTATGTAGCCCTGCTCATTTCCCCACGTCCAGTTGTGTTAGTTCTTCTGGGTTTGCACCGGCAGCACTGTAGTGAATAGATGTTATTTGGGGTCATTCACAGCTACATGGAACTACAGCAGCCTTCCTCTGTTAGTGACTGGCAGGACGACACATGACAATAGGCGCTTTCACACGTAGTACTTCTTTTCCAGCAGACTAAAGCTCATGTGGACAGTTAGTAATAACTCTCACTGCCAGAAGGGAACACGAAGATCCACAGTGCTGACCTTTTTAAAAACAGGTTAACCTAGAGACTCTCTTAACCTGTCAGTGTGCCGTTTACCTAGCAAATGTTACGAACGATAGCTAACGAGCTAACTAGCTAACGATATCTATCGAGCAAACGAGCTGGCTGGCGAACATTAGCTTTATATATCTCTCCCATAAATTCATCCATCTATCAATTTAGATCTAGCTATCTTAGCAGACGTGCTACCGTTGGCTATATCTTTCTATGTAGTTAACGAGCCAACGACAAGTTAGCTTGTGAATGCTGTCTATCTTCAGTATCTATTGCTAAATTGTTGGCTCTCGTAATTACATTTAGAGTTATTATTTAACAGATTAGACTTGCAGAGTGGACCTGTGTCTACGTTAAAGCAGTGAGAGACATTATAAAAACATTTTTTACGTGTTTATTTTTAAGCAGACCGGCTGCTCTCATACAGCCGCAGCTCCAAACATCGCATTTATCACATATTGGGGATCGAATAGTTAGTTTCTCACCTGGATAATAAGTCATACAAGTTCATTCATAAGTTATAAAAGCTGTTTCTCTGGCAAGTACAGGTTGATAAAGCTGGTGATGCTATAGCAATGACTCTCTAACCGTTATTACCAACACGTGATTTTTAAGGCAATAAGGAAGCGACTTAACGCGGAAACATCTGAATGATTTTACTGTTTTTGTGACGCACTTGTTCTTGAAATGTGCAGTATGAATAAACCTTCCTTGCTTTGCCTTGAAACATTCAAAGCATTGTTCAGAATGAATAACATGTGGATGTCTAAGAGTATTCAGAGGCTGTGTATGCATTAATAAAGGAATTACATATCAGGTTTATTCAAGTTCAAGTGGCAAACAGAAAAGAGAGAAGGTAATTACCTTAAATTAAACATAAACATAAACCACGGTCTTATTGTTTTTACATCTGTGCGTTGGTAGTTTATTGTATTGTACACCGTAGTGGTTACTGAAGCGTCGTATTGATAACATCAGGACACTAATTTATAATAACCTGCCCAGGGACTGCAGAGGAAAATGAGCTCTGGGACAATCACATGGAGGTGGACACTGATGATCAATGTGCACTGTCCCTAAATAGATAATTAAATAAATACATATAGGCCAATCAAATATTAACTAATGTTATGAAATGGGGGTTTGTAATTGCTTCCAGAAGGGGGGGGGGGGGGGTAAGAGCGCCCCTGAGTGAAAACACAGCGAAGTGTGAGAGGACTCGAGGTGTGTTTGTGTTTCTTTGAGTGCATGAGAGTAGAAAATGGGTGGGGGGGTGACAGGTATATGTGCTTGTCTTGCCCCCGGCGCTGACCTCGGCCCCCTCTTAGGTTTGTTCAGCGTGAAACCCAATCCCTTAATCCATCCTTTAAACTGCCCTCACCTTCTGCACCATTACAGCAATTACACTTTGGACCATCAGGGTCTCAAACGGATAATAACACCCCCCCCCCCCCCCCCACTCTGTTGTTTCAGGGCCTGAGGAACCAATAACCAGGGATTTACACAGAATACTCCTCCAGACAGACTGAGGGAGTATAAGTATAGGTATGAACGAGCGGAAACCACGAGAGAGAATGTAGACTGGAGGATCTTCTTGAATTAGTTTAGTTGATTGCAAATGGTCGAATGATTGCGGTTAAAACTTTTTCTGCGGTTCACTACTTTCCCTTTTCCCCCTGCAGTAAAATCCACAAGATACTATAAGTCGTTACTGAGGCTGCTGTTGATACAGGAGACTGTGGCAGCATTGCTGAAAGTCCTAGGTTTGATAGCAACATAAGATAACGGTACGTCCACACGGCTCCGTCGCGCGCTTCAACGGAGACGCTTCCCATTCACTTTGAATGGTGACGTCACGCTTTGCCGAACTGCATTGTGGATCCATCGCGTCGCTTCGCCTCCGAAAAGTTCAACTTTTCAAGCGTCGACGGAGCCAATCAAATCATCTGCCAGTACAAGCGCTAGCCAATCAAACAGCGTGCTTGTGTGTCGGGAGATTAATGTGATTGGTTGTTGGTCGCGCACCAGACACGCCCACCGGCAAGCTTCAACGCGACGGAGCCGTGTGGACGTTCCGTAAACTCTGACTTTATTTATCCCGAAGGAAATTGTTGCAAAGATACATAAACACAACAGAATAATAATAGTAACAATTATTAATAATAAAACTGTACACTAACAGTGAAGTAACAAGAAACTAGACGGTCAAATAATGAATTAAAAAACTGCACAGTGACGAGCAGTAACTGAGTAGTAGTACAGTGACAGATACTTCATTCGCAAGTTAATATTGTTATAAGCAGAGGAAGTGTTTGCAATGACGATAATGCTACTCATATTGCACATATGGTGTCGTGGAACAGGCATTGTAGAATCCAGGGTGAGTAAAGGAGATCTGATGTGGATAAGAAATACACATATATTTTCCATCTAAGGAACAAAGGTTTTGGAGGCATGAATAGAAGCAGACATTTGAAAGAATGGTGACACGAGTGCTGCCAAATGTGGAAAAGTTCAATAATTGAGATAGTTGTGACTGACTGAGGATCCGTAGCAAACATGGCGTGGATCTCTGCAGCTCCACAACACCTGAGGGAAATGGTATTAATACACATTTAGTCTTTTAAGAGGCTTTACATTCTGCTTTCTGGGATCTCCCCTCTCCTGTCACAGTCTGCTTTCTCACTCACCTATTTTCTGCATTAACCTTCCTTAGTCACCTGGTAGTCACACCCTGTCTCTCTCTCACTCTGTTACACCCATCAGCTCCATTAGTATTTAGGCCCACTTCACTTTCACCTCAGTGCCAGATCGTACTTTGCAGCATGCCAGTCTTTCCCGCATTACCCTTCAGATTGTTCTCCCGGTTTCGACCCTGCCTGTCCCTGACCAGCCTGCCTCGCCTGCTCCCTGACCCGTTCTGTACCTGCGACTCCCGTCCTGCTTTCTCCTGGAACCCTCGCCTGTCCCCGACCAGCCCTTTGCCGACTATCTGCCGTTTTGTCTCCTACCAGCCTATTGCCTTCAATAAAGCTGGTTACCGACTATCCCTGGTTTCCCGTGTTCTGCATTTTGGTCCTCAGCTCGTTTGTGACATCTCCTATAGTGGGATTCTTGTGAATGGTCTGCAACCATGTGTTCCCTCCAGCGGGAGTTTCTCCTCCACCTGAAATGCTTTGTTTACTTCCGGAAAGATGATGACATCATTACGTAACACTCGCGCTCCTACTGGCACTGGGTTGGACATCTCTAAGCAGTTCCCATTCCCGTATATTGCTAGTTTCTGGGTTTATTTACTGTCACTTAATTGAAACCCTTGTCCTGGTGTACTGACGGAATACAAGAATCTCTCCTTGTTACTAAGAAATTCCCAGGTCTCGTTGTTGTCTTCCGCTTTGGTTGACTAATAAGATACGATAATACTTTAATGGTCAGATCCAGTCTGAAATGTGACTTGCATCACAGCAGCTCCATGTGTAACATCAACATTGATATCAAGACACAATAACATCACAACCAGTGAGAGAAAAGCTGCTCAAAGAGCCTTCAGCGTGCATCTGATCTGGAGTCAGCTCTGTGTTCACTGAGAGGATCGACTGGAGCACAAAGGATGCTTCAGTCTGACCTTATTGAATCTCCATTAGATGGTAGCAGTTCATATTATCTGTTCAGAACATGCGTTGGGTCCCAGATGATTATGTTGGACAGCCTCTCAGGTTGTTATGGTCTGCTGAGGCAGAAAGTCTCTGACAGGGGGACCAACAGTCTTTGAGCAGATTTGAAACAGGTGGAGCAGTTTTTAGTGAGGAGACGGAGGCCGCAGTAAGTAGAGGTGAACAGCCACACGGGTGCAGGTGAGCAGCTGAGTTATAGAGCCCATTGCTGCTGCCTGCATTGTTTTATTAACCGAGTCCTGCTGCTGAGATAAACAGAGACCCGGTCCTTTCGTTGGTCCGTCAGATTCTGCTTGAGATCCTCTTCCGAACAGCTCGAGGTGAACTGCAGCATCTCAGTCTTTAGCGGAGTTTAACTTAGAATAATTCCTGCCTGTGTCTCACCTTCAGATTACATTAAGGATCCTCCGGTACATTAAGCAGCGGACAAATCAAATTGCCGTTTGAGGAGGAGGATCGAGGGGGAAATGAGCCTCTTCAGGAGAGTTTGGACACGGACCGAGTTTTAAAAAGCTCATCAAGCAGAACACTTATCCTTCCTTCAGAGCACATGCGTTTACAGGGATACAGAGTCAGCTGCTCCGTGTTCGCACGGCTGCAGAACTCAAACAAAGCGCCGCTAAATAACAATGGGAATCCACGAGAGCGATCCAATCCAACTTTATTTAAGGTAAGGTGTCGTGAGGACTTTTTAAAGTAGAGACACTACATACTGATATACACCTGAACATCAGCAGGAGAGGACTCTTTAAAGTAGAGACACTACATACTGATATACACCTGGACATCAGCAGGAGAGGACTCTTTAAAGTAGAGATGCTACATACTGATATACACCTGGACATCAGCAGGAGAGGACTCTTTAAAGTAGAGACACTACATACTGATATACACCTGGACATCAGCAGGAGAGGACTCTTTAAAGTAGAGATGCTACATACTGATATACACCTGAACATCAGCAGGAGAGGACTCTTTAAAGTAGAGACACTACATACTGATATACACCTGGACATCAGCAGGAGAGGACTCTTTAAAGTAGAGACACTACATACTGATATACACCTGGACATCAGCAGGAGAGGACTCTTTAAAGTAGAGACACTACATACTGATATAGACCTGGACATCAGCAGGAGAGGACTCTTTAAAGTAGAGACACTGCATACTGATATACACCTGATCATCAGCAAGAGAGGACTCTTTAAAGTAGAGACACTACATACTGATATACACCTGAACATCAGCAGGAGAGGACTCTTTAAAGTAGAGACACTACATACTGATATACACCTGAACATCAGCAGGAGAGGACTCTTTAAAGTAGAGACACTACATACTGATATACACCTGGACATCAGCAGGAGAGGACTCTTTAAAGTAGAGACACTACATACTGATATACACCTGGACATCAGCAGGAGAGGACTCTTTAAAGTAGAGACACTACATACTGATATACACCTGGACATCAGCAGGAGAGGACTCTTTAAAGTAGAGACACTACATACTGATATAGACCTGGACATCAGCAGGAGAGGACTCTTTAAAGTAGAGACACTGCATACTGATATACACCTGATCATCAGCAGGAGAGGACTCTTTAAAGTAGAGACACTACATACTGATATACACCTGAACATCAGCAGGAGAGGACTCTTTAAAGTAGAGACACTACATACTGATATACACCTGAACATCAGCAGGAGAGGACTCTTTAAAGTAGAGACACTACATACTGATATACACCTGGACATCAGCAGGAGAGGACTCTTTAAAGTAGAGACTCTACATACTGATATACACCTGAACATCAGCAGGAGAGGACTCTTTAAAGTAGAGACACTACATACTGATATACACCTGGACATCAGCAGGAGAGGACTCTTTAAAGTAGAGATGCTACATACTGATATACACCTGGACATCAGCAGGAGAGGACTCTTTAAAGTAGAGACACTACATACTGATATACACCTGGACATCAGCAGGAGAGGACTCTTTAAAGTAGAGATGCTACATACTGATATACACCTGGACATCAGCAGGAGAGGACTCTTTAAAGTAGAGACACTACATACTGATATACACCTGAACATCAGCAGGAGAGGACTCTTTAAAGTAGAGACACTGCATACTGATATACACCTGAACATCAGCAGGAGAGGACTCTTTAAAGTAGAGACACTACATACTGATATACACCTGGACATCAGCAGGAGAGGACTCTTTAAAGTAGAGACACTACATACTGATATACACCTGAACATCAGCAGGAGAGGACTCTTTAAAGTAGAGACACTGCATACTGATATACACCTGAACATCAGCAGGAGAGGACTCTTTAAAGTAGAGACACTGCATACTGATATACACCTGAACATCAGCAGGAGAGGACTCTTTAAAGTAGAGACACTGCATACTGATATACACCTGAACATCAGCAGGAGAGGACTCTTTAAAGTAGAGACACTACATACTGATATACACCTGAACATCAGCAGGAGAGGACTCTTTAAAGTAGAGACACTACATACTGATATACACCTGAACATCAGCAGGAGAGGACTCTTTAAAGTAGAGACACTACATACTGATATACACCTGAACATCAGCAGGAGAGGACTCTTTAAAGTAGAGACACTACATACTGATATACACCTGAACATCAGCAGGAGAGGACTCTTTAAAGTAGAGACACTACATACTGATATACACCTGAACATCAGCAGGAGAGGACTCTTTAAAGTAGAGACACTACATACTGATATACACCTATTGTGCTGGAATAGGTGGCACTATCCTCAAGTTCTTCTGAAATCTGATCTGTCTTTCACGACTAAAACATATCTCCATTCTCTCAGATTAGAACATCCAGTAGCGCCTATAATAAAACTGACACATGTGGAATGTATTCCTATCACTTTATCAGACACCTTTTCCCATTTAGCATACAGCAATCTGACCTCCTGACCTCTGCCCTTCACGGTTCATTCGACTTATATCGACTGAGGATGAGCGCCCCCGCTAACTGCACATCAGTGTGTCCGCTCACACACGCCTGTTATTAAAAGTCAGATCTGACTCTGTCTACAATCCATCCTCCCCCCCCCCCCCCCCCCCACGCTCTGTCCCTCATGACAGCAGCTTTTCACCTCATTGCACTCGAGATAAGCGTCACGCAGAAGGCCTAAAAACGCATCTTTTTAGAATAGCCATTTACTAGATCTTTAAAACCCCGACTTGTTGCCATGCCGGCCGAAACGCCACTGTTTTTATTCTGTTTACTTTATTATATATGTGTTGTTGTTGTTGTTGTTTCAACCATTTTACTCTGTAGCACTTTGAGTTTTGTTTACTCAAATGAAAAGTGTGCTTTGTCCCGTACCGTCACGGTTCAGACGTCACGGTTCGGTACATGCAGTCACACGGCGAATACGCCTTTTTTTACGCGTGGGAAAAAAGTCTGTCACTCAGGGCAGCATTACACTATATATAATCCAGGGGGCGGTATTGCGCCTAAAAGCCAGCCGCCCGTAAATAACAAATGAAGAACAAGACACAACAAAACGAACACAATACATGAAGAAGAAAAGTTAGTAGCTATGGCGAGTTCACACACCACACAGCTAGAAGACCCACCTGCATCTTTTAAATCAGGTGTGTGGGAACATTTCGGGTTCCCTGTGGACTACAACAATGATGGGGTGCGAGTTGTGGATCGGACGAGGACGGTGTGTCGGCGTTGTTCGACAGCGGTGCGTCACATCCGAGTCAGTCTCAGTCCCCAGCGAGAGGGTTTCCTCCACGGCAGGTGACATAGTTACCATAGTTACCGCCAACAGATCTGCCCTCACTGCTGACAACGTAGACAAACTCATCTTTTTGAAGAACAACTTCAAAATAGTGTAAAGCTTGAGTACCTTTATTTAGGCATAATGGCCTCACACACTCACAAGTTAATTACACATGTTAGACATTGCTCCTAAAGGTACAGATTTTATTTTCTTATTATTTATTTTAATATGTTCAAGACATTCTTTTTAGTTGTAGCTTATTTAACCTTTTTGTTTGACATCAGCCATTATAATATGGCCATCTGAGTGTTACTGTTTGTGGTTTGTTTTTAACTCTGTAATACAGTTAATGATTCCAAATGTTAGAGTTCCTTATTTTCAGACCAAAACTTGCACTACTGTTAAAAATATGCATTTGGGACTTTTTTTGCTTTTCCTTGTTGAACCGAACCGTGACCCCCAAACCGAGGTATGAACCGAACCGTTACTTCTGTGAACCGTTACACCCCTAGTGCTTATAAATAAAATTGATTATTATATTATTATTATTATAAGACAGGACCTCTTTTCACCCTCTGTCTGAAACCAGAGCCCAGTCTGCTTTGATTGGTTGGCTGGCCGGCTCTGTTGTGATTGGTCAACCGCTTAGAGATGTCCCGCCCTTTAGCCTATCACGTACAATGTGTTGGAGCGCTAGCCAATAGGAGAACAAGTGTTCAAATTGAATGTCACTTTGTTAAAGAGGTAAACAAAGGATTCCAATGGAAGCGTTTCAGGCAGGGGGGGGGGGGGCACAGGTTTTTTGCCTTTGCAGCCCATTTACATGCACCTATAGAACACACTACAGAAAAGGGAGAACCCCAAAAAGCATGAAAGGGTTTCCTTTGATTACAGAAGATGTGACAAGTGGGCTCTGAGGCGTTTAAAGGCACCTTTGGTAGAGTTAGTCTGTCTTCTTTCATCACTTTCCTAACTGAGACAGACACACAGCTGCCCCCCCCCCCCCATCCTCAAAGAAAAGTGGAGACTCTTGTGAAGCCAAGGTTACACCCTGAGCACAGCTGGCGCGAGACGCTGACAGTTTACTCTCTGAATTAATGATACAAGTCAAGGTCAAGTGCTAACTGATTATGCACCCCATATGCAGCCAGGGGAGAAAACATGCTGCAAATTCCTTTACACCTGGAGACGTGATTATGCACCGAGTCACATTTAGCTTCCTCTCCTCCCTCCAGCAGGCTGAAAGATCACAACCAATGGGAGAAGGGCTACTTAACAGCACGTTATGGCGGTGCAACCTTCGCTTTCTGCAGCCGAGTGTGAGGAGATCGGTCACAGAGGCAGAGCAACATCCAGCAGACATGTAATCAGTCTCTGGCTGCTGTTAATTGAAGATGTTAGTGCAGCCGAGTGGGAAATAACACAGGAACCTTCTTGTTCTGCCACAGATGGACCACACACACACACGTATATTTACACTACACACACATTCCTGTCAGCTCTCACCAAAGACAACACGATGAGGAGGCCATCACACAGAGAGGTGCAACACAAAGGGGCAAGAGTTAGAAATCCTTTAAAGATTAAAATACATCCAAGTAAAAAATCTTCAAACTGCATCTTGTTCAAAATGTGTCTTCCTATTAGTCTGACACCTCCGGACTCCCACACTGCCCCCTTCAGGTCAGTTTAATATCAGAAGCAGAAGCAGGTTGTATTGCAAAGTAGGTTTACACATTCGAGGATAAAGCCTTGGTGTATATCGTGCGTTAATACACACAGTTAAAGGATATGTTAACATTTAGAGAATTATTTAGATATACCAAAAAAAGAACATATGTGCAATATTCGTATAGAAAGTGGTAAGCCGTGCAGATATTACTTTCAGACACAAGGTGCTTTTTAAAAATCACATAAGGAGACTTTTTAAACTCTAACCTTGGCCTGATTTTGAGCAAATCTTTTCAATTTTACTGAAAGAGAAATAGGCTTTTCAAGGGACCAAAGTCTCACTCTTTTTATCATCCCATATCTCACAACTCGACAGGTTTTTCAAAAAGCCTCGGCACTACGACTTGTCACCGACTCGTCTCCGTGAAGGAGTTCAAATCCTGTTTACCAGAGGGAAGAAGCTGCAGTGACTCACGCACTAACTCAAAAGAAAATCATTTGATGAAAGCTGTAATTTAATCAGCGTCTATGCTTCACCCCCCCCCCCCCCTGCAGGCGTGGCGTGCCCGGTGTTTATCTGGCAGGAGAAGAGGGTGCAAAACAAACCTGCCTGATCTCATCTGAATAGAGGCTGATTATCTCCACATGCTGCCCCAGCGTGGGCGCCGACTCCCGGCCAGAGGAAGACTTCCACCAGAGAGATCACCATGAGCTTTAATTATCCCTCTTAGACTCTCTTGTTTGATTTGTTTGGATCTGACAGGTGACTTTTGTTCAGCTGTGGGAGGATTTATATGCGTTGCAGCAGCATAAAAATACATGAGATTGTACCATACAATTAAAAACAAGTTAGAAATAAACATTCTGAAATGACGGCAGCGGCACCATCACACAGAGAGGGAGAGACGGCAAGAAAAAGAGGCGTAGAAGTTCATGAAAGATTAAGATACATCCAAAAACAAATCTTCTAACGGCATCATATATGTTCAAATTGTTGAAAATAAACATCGCTCTATCATCCCTCCCTCCCTCCCTGGGATCTCTTACAGACAGGTGACTTTTACTCAGCTGTGGGGGGCCGTGTGAGAGCATCGAAATACCACCATGCGACACAAAAACATGCTCATGCAACATGACAACCAGCCCCCCCCCCCCCTGCTGTGCTGCCCTGGGTGTCCTGTCAGACGGGTGGGAGATAAGGGGGGAGGGAGTAAACACTAATGCACAGCCGTCGGTGTTGATGACAGCTCATCTTTAGGCTGTAATGAAGCGAGGAAGAGACTAATGAACTCTGCACGGGCCAAACGCTCACAGACACAGAGCAGGATGCACACAGAGGCCCTGACATGGAGACAGAAAGAGGGGGGGGGGGGGCTGTGGGGCGGATTGAGGTCTGACAAAAGAGCATTTCAAGGGAGAAGGAAGACACACCCTTAATAAAGTGGTGCAAGTGAAGTATTGTTGTAGGCCGACCCGGTAGTTAGCATTGCAAGCGTTGTGTCGACAAAAAGCCAATTGGATTTCTCCTCAGATTTTTGATTATTGCAGAAAATGTTCTCTATTTACATGTTTTGTTCAGCGGGATAATCCCCACATATTAAAACCACTTTTTCTGAAAATGTCTGAAGTTAGAAACTCATTTTGGGCTATAAAGGAACTACAGCACGGTCACATGACTTCATGTCACCACCGCTAAGCTAAAGATGGCTAATGTTGGGCTATAAAGGAACTACAGCACGGTCACATGACTTCACGTCACCACCGCTAAGCTAAAGGCGGCTAATGTTGGGCTATAAAGGAACTACAGCACGGTCACATGACTTCACATCACCACCGCTAAGCTAAAGGAGGCTAATGTTGGGCTATAAAGGAACTACAGCACAGTCACATGACTTCACGTCACCACCGCTAAGCTAAAGGTGGCTAATGTTGGGCTATAAAGGAACTACAGCATGGTCACATGACTTCACTTCACCACCGCTAAGCTAAAGGAGGCTAATGTTGGGCTATAAAGGAACTACAGCACGGTCACATGACTTCACGTCACCACCGCTAAGCTAAAGGAGGCTAATGTTGGGCTATAAAGGAACTACAGCACGGTCACATGACTTCACGTCACCACCGCTAAGCTAAAGATGGCTAATGTTGGGCTATAAAGGAACTACAGCACGGTCACATGACTTCACGTCACCACCGCTAAGCTAAAGGTGGCTAATGTTGGGCTATAAAGGAACTACAGCACGGTCACATGACTTCACGTCACCACCGCTAAGCTAAAGGAGGCTAATGTTGGGCTATAAAGGAACTACAGCACGGTCACATGACTTCACGTCACCACCGCTAAGCTAAAGGTGGCTAATGTTGGGCTATAAAGGAACTACAGCATGGTCACATGACTTCACTTCACCACCGCTAAGCTAAAGGAGGCTAATGTTGGGCTATAAAGGAACTACAGCACGGTCACATGACTCCACGTCACCACCGCTAAGCTAAAGGAGGCTAATGTTGGGCTATAAAGGAACTACAGCACGGTCACATGACTTCACGTCACCACCGCTAAGCTAAAGGCGGCTAATGTTGAGCTATAAAGGAACTACAGCACAGTCACATGACTTCACGTCACCACCGCTAAGCTAAAGGTGGCTAATGTTGGGCTATAAAGGAACTACAGCACGGTCACATGACTTCACGTCACCACCGCTAAGCTAAAGGTGGCTAATGTTGGGCTATAAAGGAACTACAGCACGGTCACATGACTTCACGTCACCACCGCTAAGCTAAAGGTGGCTAATGTTGAGCTATAAAGGAACTACAGCACGTCACATGACTTCACGTCACCACCGCTAAGCTAAAGGAGGCTAATGTTGGGCTATAAAGGATCTACAGCACGGTCACATGACTTCACGTCACCACCGCTAAGCTAAAGGTGGCTAATGTTGATCTCTCTCTCTCTGCGTGCGGGGGCGGGGCCTCACAGACACGCTGCATCTCTCTCTCACAGACACGCTGCAGCGCAGTGCAGTGTGCACACAGTTCTGCCGGTAATGAATATTACATTTTGTGAGGAAACTTTTCCCCCAATAATTCCAATAAGTATTCCAAAATGTATTCACTTCAGGTTTACGAAAGTAACTGTAATCAGATTAGCTGAATACACTTGATTGTTGTACGCCGTTACATGTATTCCGTTACAACCCAACCCTGTGTATATCTCTCTGTCTACCAGCAGATGAGAAACACCCACCTCTCCGCCTCTTCCAAGGGACGAGAGAACCGTGCGGCAGAGTTTCCGTTAACATTGTTTTTCTTCTGACAGCCCAGCAGCAGGAGAGGTGGGGAGAGGGAGACTTGGGGAGAGGGAGACGTGGGGAGAGGGAGGCGTGGGGAGAGGGAGGCGGGGCTATTTAATCGTTATCAGAAAATGATGCTCGATGAGGGCAGTGGGGGCTGTTCTTGGAGTCTGGCTTTTAAAAAAAAAAAAAAGTTCATTAGTGAACTTTGAGCCATCATTTATTTTGCAGGCAGCTCTCTGCAATCACAATCACTTTTGACCGTACATGAGTTCGGTTCAGAGGATAAAGCACATACAACATTAATTAAACTCGATATTTGTTCACTTGAATTTCACTTTGAATTATTGGATATTCTCAATGGGTGAATACATTTTTTTATAATAATTATTTTTTTTAAATGACACCGAAGCTTTCTCAGGGTGGGCCAATGAGTAAACTGGGTGGGCCTGGCCCTATGGTGGCTACGCCACTGCA
This sequence comes from Harpagifer antarcticus, assembly GCA_902827135.1. Lineage (NCBI taxonomy): Eukaryota > Metazoa > Chordata > Actinopteri > Perciformes > Harpagiferidae > Harpagifer > Harpagifer antarcticus. Next base: position 76,877 of record CADEHL010001385.1, read on the forward strand.
GCACGGTCACATGACTTCACGTCACCACCGCTAAGCTAAAGGAGGCTAATGTTGGGCTATAAAGGAACTACAGCACGGTCACATGACTTCACGTCACCACTGCTAAGCTAAAGGTGTCTAATGTTGGGCTATAAAGGAACTACAGCACGGTCACATGACTTCACGTCACCACCGCTAAGCTAAAGGAGGCTAATGTTGCGCTATAAAGGAACTACAGCACGGTCACATGACTTCATGTCACCACCGCTAAGCTAAAGGAGGCTAATGTTGCGCTATAAAGGAACTACAGCACGGTCACATGACTTCACCTCACCACCGCTAAGCTAAAGGAGGCTAATGTTGGGCTATAAAAGAACTACAGCACGGTCACATGACTTCACGTCACCACCGCTAAGCTAAAGGTGGCTAATGTTGGGCGTGATGACGTTAAGTCGTCTCATTTAGACACTTGTTAGAAACCACTGTTTTTAAATCCACCAGTGGGGTATAATTACTGATGTATTTTCTGACATTTCTGACGTTCTACGACGTATTTAAACGTTAAAATCTCTTCAGCTTGTGTTAACCACAGAGTTTATTTGACTTACAGATGAGGGAAAGGGAAGTGCTAAAATGCTAACAACTGTAGGACTTATTCCTGTAAAACTCTACACAATGGTCTCTTCTGCCCACTTTGCACAGAGACATGGCTTCATAGTGCAAACCTGACTGTCTGAGCTCTAATGGGGACGCTCAAAGGATAAATAGCTGCTTCCAAGCCGTCTCTTTTGAAACAACAATGCACACAGAAGTGTAAAACAGAAGCGCTTGTTTCTTGCTTCCTGTCTGGAGGAGGATGGGGACGTTTGGCCGTTTAATGCCATGTGCAGGCGAGCTTAGCGATGTGGCACGAGAGAAATTAGCCTTTTTATTCCCCCTCCAGCAGATTTTCATTCTTAATCAAAAAGCTCATTACAGCACATGCAGGTTGTCCTTTATATGCTGCAGAAATGTGATACGGCCACCTCAAGTCAATGCAATTATTGACGAGCAAGACAGAAACAGATTTCGCTTCCGACAGCTGAGGAACCGTAAACATTCACTCCAGCTTTCTTTAGTTTTTCCTCTGCAATTCCATTTGATTTCTCATTACTCCCGGAGTAACACAATTCGAGCTGCAGACGATAATGAAGCCCTCTTTGTTCTGGCCCACAGCTCTGATGGCCATTTTCTGCAGTTCCTAAAGAAAAGTAATTCCATATCGGCGCCCATTCGGCAAAATGGCCCACCATCGTGATGTAATACATAACCTTTGCCCCAAATGTTCTGTCTTGCAGTCCCTAGAAACCTGGGAGCTATGTGTTGTGATCAAACAGCCCCTGGAGGCGGAGATAATGTTCCTAATGTGAAGCTCTGTCGCAGCTGAGCGGCTGCGGGAAGCAAGAAAAACACACCAGAAAGCTGAACAATGACATTTGTAGAAAATGACTTTCTAATTGAGGCGTTTGCTGTGGACATGACGGGTAAATTAGCCATTGTCAAGCATTCAAGCTGAGGTGCTATTTGTCCAGCTGAGTGTTTGTGCTTCTGTCCGTCTTTATGGGGATGTTTATCCTGCATTTCAATTCAATCTCAGGAGCTCTGGATAACACTTATTACATATTTCAGCTCGACAAATTATACCCAAGATATAAACATCTCACACTGCTTTACGGATTTTCCTACACATGCACTGCAACCCTGAAATTATCTCGACATTCCTCGGAGGATCTGAGAATATGTCCGGACTTGAACAGGCCATCAAACGCACATCCAGATGAACAACTCTTATTGTGTTAAGATTGCACACGTCACTCACGCTCACTCTCCCTCCGTGTTACAAAATGAAACAAGACTTTTAAAACTAAGACAAGAGGAAATTCAAAACAAAGTAACATCTTTGTCTAGAAGGCGACTGGACTTTATTTACAAGTAAGGTTTAGACATTGTGTAGCGACAGCAGGAACAAACATTTGTCGGGCTGAGGTCGGGCCAACATCCCCACATTCCTGGCTCCTACACGATGCATGCAGACTGTCATTTCATTTGTGTTTAAAACGCATAAAGAGTGGAACTAAATTCACCCAATATACATGACTTAGCTTAGCTGTAGGCCTATGCATGTTTGACAGAATGTGAAACACACCTAACCAATCGGCTGGGCATTGTGCCAGCTCTGAATTGTGAATGTAATCTATGGGGTTCATATGTGTGTAAATCTGGCTCTTCACCGTCTACTGACCGTCACTTGTATGGAGGTGTAATGTAAAGTAAACTCTCCGTATTATCTGTAAAACAGAAGGACACCCTGATGCCGATGTGAGAAGGCTTTTGAGAGGCAGCACCTCTCGTAGAGGAGAGAAACAACAAACCGGTGCATGGCAGCGTTTCATGTTTCTTTCTTCAAACAGATGGCACCGCAGCCGATCGTGCCGAGAGTCTCCATCGCTGACTTCTGAACACTGGGCAGCGTTTCCACAGCGAGGACAGACTGCTGTGGAGGAACCTGAAGAAGAGAGGCTTCAGGAACTGAGCCAAAGCTGTGAAGTGATGCAGCTGTTCGGGATCACGTGGGACTGTTTTCTTACTCTCCTGCCTTCTGATGTTGGGAGTTTTGCTCAAAAATGACTAATCGTGCCTTCCTCTTGTAAAACACAATGACTCTCGAAACCAGCGGACCATCTGTCCCCACCGACCGGTTTCATGTAAAGGCCCGGACACCAACCCGATGTTGGCCCTACTCAGATTGGTGTGTCCCGAACAGAGGTCGCGTTAACCGAATATTTTCCGTCTATGACAGATTTGTTTTAACAATGACGGACAAATCTGAAAGCCGTCCGTCATTTTGACAGATTAGAACAAACTCGGAACAGCGGCAAAGCTTCCCCGCAGCGAGGCTCCGGTGTTATGCCGTGTTATGCCGTGTTATGCATGCCCTCCAAAAAGGAAATCATACCGTTTCCAAACCTAACTGTGCCGTACAGATCATTGAAATGTCTGTGAGTTTTGGCTTTACGCTGTGCACGCTCCCGCGAGGTGCAAACACGGCGCATGTGAACTGTCCCCCCCCCCCCCCCCGTTGACAGTTCACGAGCATGCTTCTCCCCCTCCCCACGGGCAGCGAAAAAGTCTAGCGCAACCTCCGGTCCCGAACCGCCGACACCTTCCGCCGCCGATTCGACATGTTGAATCAGGAGGCCGTCGGCCAAAGTAATCACTCCGATTGGCTGTTCAGCTAGCGAATCAGTGCATGAGAAGCGAAACGGAAGCGAGGGAGCCAAACAAACGATTAAGAAGGCACACACAGACGGCTATTCTTTTTCATTTTTATCTCACCAGGACGCAAGAGTTTCTTTTTCATCATGAAGATCTGGAATGAAGAAAGCGAAAATGGAACGCAGACGCTATTTGTTGTTTGCTTATATCACGCAGTCTGTTCTTCTTCTCTCGGTTATCACGCAGTCTGTCTTCCGGTTGTTGCCTCTTTTGAATGACGAATACACACTACCGCCGCCTGCTGGTAAGGAGAGTTATTGCCGCTCACGCAGTTCGTACGTGCTACTTCGCCGTCGGTTGAAGTCTTTGCGGTGAGTTCCAGTGCGACTGTTGGTCAAGACGCCGGAGACGTGAGGCGACGTGTTCCGTCGGGACGTGTTCTTTGGTGTGTCAGGGCCTTAAGACAACATTTTCACGGAGCGGCCTTCAAAGTATGGGGGGAAACTGAGGAAAACCAACATTTGCAGTAACCATAAGCCTTTCCCATGCGCTGTTTTGACGTGCTCAAATCAACTGTTGTCAATGTAGACCATACTTGCCAACCCTCCCGATTTCATTGCCCTCTCCCGGTTTCCTACTAAATCAGATTTACTCACGACTGTTTCCACTCGGACTTTAATACAGCTACACCATTGTTTGGTTTCCATGGTAACACGTCTCTTTAGTAGCGCGCAACTGAAAGTCTGAGAGGGTGAGGAAGATAGTCACAGAGAACTGAACAAGAATCAACAATTCGACCCTCTGCTCACTCCTTTCCTGGACATGCTCCATGGTGCTACAGGCATTGCACTTACAACTACAATAAGCGTGTAAATGTTAATCTACAGCTCCGCCCCCCCCCCCCGCGGTGGTTTTGAAATGCTCCCGATTTCTGAGGTCTCAAGGTTGGCAAGAATGATGTCGACGCCCCTTACGGCTGTGTTGAAAGTAGTATTTTGTATTTTCATTACCATCGTTTCATTCCCCTATAACTACTGCAGATGGTTTGTGTTTAAATCAGTTTAAATTCAAAGTATGTAACAGTAGTAATATAATAAGTGTATTTAGTATAGCACCTTTCACAGAAATACAATTCACAAGAACGTACAAAAGTTAAAATGAAGACCACGGAAACATGAATACAGCACGAGGCAGACATTAGTAGCGAAGGAGATCACATTGGTTTATGACAAATGTAAAGCCATTATGATTTGGACGCTCCTGGCTCCCCTCCAGCTCCCCCCCCCCCATCATTAATTACAGCCTCAGTATCAGCGGTGTGTCTCTCAGCAGGGGGTTAATGTAGAGGCTCTGCACCTCCCACTGTGCCTCCCACATCCACACCCATGTTTGGCTAAGTGCACGTCTTAATCTGCTTACAGAACTTTCCTAAACACCGGGCGTACTTCCAGAGAAAATTAATTTACCTGCGAAAGTGGAACAGCTGAGACCGCTGGGCTTTTCCTTTACGGTCTCACCGACAGGTAGAAAAGGATTATATGTGGAATTTGTAACATTCAAATTTACGTTAGGTCTCACAAATCAGATCTCGACCTCAATGCGACTCCCTGATGCAATACACTACACGATATGTAAAAAATGCAATGTGGCACCCCAATTAAGCATCTAAAGCTCGATAATAGGGGCCCAGACACTAAACAGAATATAATGACAATACATACCACTGCACGTCTTCAGAAAGAGACCGTTTTTGTAATAAAAAGAAACACTAACCAAATAACCTCAAACTAATCGAACCCTACCACTTAAAAGGTCCCCCAACATGTATTCCCTCATGTATTTAAAAATATCACTATGTAGTGTCTCTACTTTAAAGAGTTCTCTCCTGCTGATGTTCAGGTGTATATCAGTATGTAGTGTCTCTACTTTAAAGAGTCCTCTCCTGCTGATGTTCAGGTGTATATCAGTATGTAGTGTCTCTACTTTAAAGAGTTCTCTCCTGCTGATGTTCAGGTGTATATCAGTATGTAGTGTTTCTACTTTAAAGAGTTCTCTCCTGCTGATGTTCAGGTGTATATCAGTATGTAGTGTTTCTACTTTAAAGAGTCCTCTCCTGCTGATGTTCAGGTGTATATCAGTATGTAGTGTCTCTACTTTAAAGAGTTCTCTCCTGCTGATGTTCAGGTGTATATCAGTATGTAGTGTCTCTACTTTAAAGAGTCCTCTCCTGCTGATGTTCAGGTGTATATCAGTATGTAGTGTCTCTACTTTAAAGAGTCCTCTCCTGCTGATGTTCAGGTGTATATCAGTATGTAGTGTCTCTACTTTAAAGAGTCCTCTCCTGCTGATGTTCAGGTGTATATCAGTATGTAGTGTCTCTACTTTAAAGAGTGCTCTCCTGCTGATGTTCAGGTGTATATCAGTATGAAGTGTCTCTACTTTAAAGAGTCCTCTCCTGCTGATGTTCAGGTGTATATCAGTGTGTAGTGTCTCTACTTTAAAGAGTCCTCTCCTGCTTGATGTTCAGGTGTATATCAGTATGTAGTGTCTCTACTTTAAAGAGTCCTCTCCTGCTTGATGTTCAGGTGTATATCAGTGTGTAGTGTCTCTACTTTAAAGAGTCCTCTCCTGCTGATGTTCAGGTGTATATCAGTATGTAGTGTCTCTACTTTAAAGAGTCCTCTCCTGCTGATGTTCAGGTGTATATCAGTGTGTAGTGTCTCTACTTTAAAGAGTCCTCTCCTGCTTGATGTTCAGGTGTATATCAGTATGTAGTGTCTCTACTTTAAAGAGTCCTCTCCTGCTTGATGTTCAGGTGTATATCAGTGTGTAGTGTCTCTACTTTAAAGAGTCCTCTCCTGCTGATGTCCAGGTGTATATCAGTATGTAGTGTCTCTACTTTAAAGAGTCCTCTCCTGCTGATGTTCAGGTGTATATCAGTGTGTAGTGTCTCTACTTTAAAGAGTCCTCTCCTGCTTGATGTTCAGGTGTATATCAGTATGTAGTGTCTCTACTTTAAAGAGTCCTCTCCTGCTTGATGTTCAGGTGTATATCAGTGTGTAGTGTCTCTACTTAAAGAGTCCTCTCCTGCTGATGTTCAGGTGTATATCAGTATGTAGTGTCTCTACTTTAAAGAGTCCTCTCCTGCTGATGTTCAGGTGTATATCAGTATGTAGTGTCTCTACTTTAAAGTGTCCTCTCCTGCTGATGTTCAGGTGTATATCAGTATGTAGTGTCTCTACTTTAAAGAGTCCTCTCCTGCTGATGTTCAGGTGTATATCAGTATGTAGTGTCTCTACTTTAAAGTGTCCTCTCCTGCTGATGTTCAGGTGTATATCAGTATGTAGTGTCTCTACTTTAAAGTGTCCTCTCCTGCTGATGTTCAGGGGTATATCAGTATGTAGTGTCTCTACTTTAAAGAGTCCTCTCCTGCTGATGTTCAGGTGTATATCAGTATGTAGTGTCTCTACTTTAAAGAGTCCTCTCCTGCTGATGTTCCGGTGTATATCAGCATGTAGTGTCTCTACTTTAAAGAGTCCTCTCCTGCTGATGTTCAGGTGTATATCAGTATTTAGTCTGTGCTGCAGCACCTCTTTTCACCGTCTGTCAGAAACCAGAGCCCAGTCTGCTCTGATGGGTTAGCTGGTTGGCTCTGTTGTGATTGGTCAACAGCTTAGAGATGTCCCGCCCCCTTGTTTACTGACCCGGTCAATAAGTCTTCATAGCTAAATGCTTCATAGGATGCACATTTCCTCACACTATGTAAAGCAGTGCATTGAAGCATCTCTCCATGTCTGAGGAGTATGCATTTGTGTGTGCTTGGATTAGACGTGGAATACATAAATAACAGGATTAGTGCGATCAGTGTCAGTCTCCGTCATATTGCCGAAGGTGTTCCTATTCTTCCGAGACAAAGACAAGTCATGATTAATTAGTTACAAAACATTGCTTTATTGCAGTGACTCAGAAGGTGCGTCGAAAAAGGATTAAATTCAGAATATGTTGCTGACGTGTGAACGTGTAAATCCCCCGCTCAGTTCAGTGAAATACAACGCTCGCATCTCGCCTGGGAAATACATTGTGTTATTGCTTTGGATAAATACATAAATTCAATTACGTCCTATGCATCGAATAACTTCCGCTTATTTCAGAGTGATTAATGCTGGTAACTGAAACACGTCGGAGCCTTATTGACATTAAAGAAGATATCATCGAATGTGCTCACGCTCTTCCCATCGAGGAAAGGAGTCCCTCCCACGTCCGGAAGTTTGTAATTCCAGCCGGTTTATTGAGGCGTCAGATTGCACCTCGCTCACACTCCGATGGCCTTCAGACCTCTCTGTCTCGGGGGAAATGATTACCTGCCTTCCTGCTGCTGTAATTACACTTACTGCCATTTAGAGACACATGCCTGGCTGTGAGAGGCACGGCTGGGGGAGGGGGAAGGGGAGGGGGGGGCGATGCTGAGCTACTTTAGTTTTGATTTAGAGGGGCGCCTATTCACGTTTGGGGTTTTCCATCTCCTGTAGTGTCTTATAGGTATGTGTGCATGTAAATGGTCGGCAAAGGCTAAAATACCTTTCCAGATGGAGTTTCTCTCACACACATTTCAACTTGAAACTGATTTATCGCATACCTGTTAAATGATTTAAAGTAGGGCTGCTCAATTAATCTGATTTTAATCGTATTTTGATATTATTTATTTAAATGTAGACATGAATGTATAATTTATTTTATTTAGTATTGGTTTTTCAGTTTTTCATAATTACATTTAGCTGACGCTTTTTATCCAAAGCGACTTACAATTACCAATTTCAGGGACATTCTCCCTGGAGTAACTAATGACTAAGTGCCTTACTCAAGGGCACACTAGTGGTGGTGTTCCTGGCGGGATTTGAACTCACAACCTTCCGATCTTCAGCCCACCTCACTATCCATTAGACCACCACTATCCCTATCATAACATGAAATAACAAGAGGATTGTACGGTTATGAATGCATAATAAGTTAGTTATGATGTAGTTAAAACAATATTGGATGACAGTCATTCTTTTTGAGTGTTTAGGAGATAAATCATGGGTCCGAACTGACCCGCGAGCTCCATGAAGGGTAACAGCTTTCAACACAAGGGTTAAGAAACAGAATCAGACGTGCGCCTTTCAATGACAATCTGTTTTGGAAACAGCGATAGTGATAAATGCACACACGGTGCCATGCATCTGGAAGCTGATGCCTCGGGGGAAATCTAAACTTCTATCTTGTACATAAATTCAGGTGAAAGTAAAGAAATGAAGCAGGCGTCCGTGCTGCTGTAAAAGTCTGCCAAAAGTCATATTTCTTTGTGCACACGCAGCGATAAAGTTGTAAATCCACACAAAGCTTTATGCAGCTCGACGCCGATGTCCAGATAGAACTATCTTTGGTATTAGATTATAAACTGCTTCAGGTTAAAGTAAACAAAAGCACCTGATGAAATGAGATAAGAAGCAGAACCAGGCAAAGTCACATCGATAAAGGCACACAGAGTTCTGCATCTGGACGCCGAGGTGATGAACATAACGTGCTTTAATTTAAAGTAAACAAACGCACCTGATGAATTATGAAATACGAGATATAAGCGACAACCAGTGTTGCTTTAAAAGCCGAAAGTAATAAGTATGCATATTTCTCTGTGCATACAGAGATAAAGTCATACATGCGAGTTTTATGCATCTGTCCAGGAAATACAATACACCCGAACATTTATCTTGTGCATAAACTGCTTTCAAACGGCTCTACGTGTTCACCTGACTGCAAATCAAAGTGATGGATTCAAGTAGAAATGGCAAATCAGATACAAATCTAAAAGCGTTTTGACATACGCAGGAAAGCATGGATTAAGAGCACTAAAGAAATAGAGAAGAACTTTGAAACGTAGATACAATTGGCAATGAGGGAAATGTTCTGGAAGCATTTTCTGCAATAGCTGTCATACCCAAGGGCAGGAAAACATAAACTCATGAGCCGTGATAATAACGGGCTGGAGGACGATGACGGTTTAAAGTACCGACTGGGTTTAGAAGAGCCCCGCTTTCATAAAATCAATGTAGCCTGAGGAGAGGAGAGGAAATGGGCGCAGAGCATCGCAATGTCTTCATTGCTGTCTGGAGAGGAGCTGGAGACGGAGCAGTGGAATGCATTTCCTGCTCTCACAGACACATGTAAAGACTTCATCTACAAGAGGCCTCTGCACGTTGATCCGGGAGGTTTCTGTGACGCTATCCACTGAGCACTAAGAGGTACGGTGGCCAACAGGTGCAAACGCGCTTCAATGGTAAAACATTTCCATGAGAAGAAGCAATTCAGAGAAGCTGCAGGTATACGAACACAAATGTGCTAAAACACATGAAGAACTTCACCAACGCATGAAGCATTTAGAAAACATTCAGCAACTTTGAGAAACTTGCTCGGCGTTTACTAAAAGCTGCAGAAACGAAACACTGCAAGAAGCTCAAAAGACAACGGAGACCAGGGGACACTAAAGAGTGACGCACACAGCTGGGAGACCAGGGGACACTAAACAGTGACGCACACAGCTGGGAGACCAGGGGACACTAAACAGTGACGCACACAGCTAGGAGACCAGGGGACACTAAACAGTGACGCACACAGCTGGGAGGCCAGGGGACACTAAAGAGTGACGCACACACAGCTGGGAGACCAGGGGACACTAAAGAGTGATGCACACAGCTGGGAGGCCAGGGAACACTAAAGAGTGATGCACACAGCTGGGAGACCAGGGGACACTAAAGAGTGATGCACACAGCTGGGAGACCAGGGGACACTAAAGAGTGACGTACACAGCTGGAGACCAGGGGAAACTAAAGAGTGACGCACACAGCTGGGAGACCAGGGGACACTAAAGAGTGACGCACACAACTGTCTCTGTGTCAGAGTGAGTCTGTCTCATAACTGTCAGTGTGTGTCAGCACATCTGAAATGACCAGGTTAGCTACGTTAGCTAGCTAGCTAGCTCAGGGTTGCCAACTCTCACGCATCTGGCGTGTGACACACGCTTTTACTCTCACGGCCCCTACACACGGTGGCGTGCGTTGTCGCTTGCCGGCGGGAGGGGCTGGAACTCGACCAACAACCAATCACATGAATCTCCCGCCCCAGACACACAAGCACGCAGTTTGATTGGCTAGAGCTTGTACTGGCATATGATTCGATTGGCTGACGCCTCCGTCGAGGCGTCAAAAGTAGAACATTGCTCTACTTTTGCAGCGAGCACCGCGAGAGAAGCTACGCTTTGCTCCCACAATGCAGTTCGGCAAATCGTGACGTCACCCCATTCAAAGTGAATGGGCAGAAGCGTTGAAGCGGCAACGCACGCCGCCGTGTGTAGGGGCCGCCAATCTCACGCTCTCACGCTGCCCACACTATTCTCACGCCAAAAACAAGAATATGTACATCTCTATGCATCGATACAGCATTACGTGCTGATGGAAATCAACACGTAATGAAATAAGACCCCACGGTTTGATGATTGATAGGTGTGTGGGCTGTCTTTCATTTTGACACACAGAACAATGGGGGCTATCCTCCCTTATCCACAATGTAAAGTCATTCACAGCCTCTTCCCTCTTCTCTCTGTGAGGAGCAGCAGGTTCAGCTTTCAGAACAAAGCAACAACAAACTAAAATGGCGTTCATTTTTTTAAACATGTCGTGTAGTAATAGATGTATTTATTGTTCTTCTCAAGAGAGTACCAGAATGTTTATTTTATGTTAGTATTTCAAAAGATCTCCTGGGGGAGACTCCCCCCAGACCCCCCTGCAGGGGTTGGGCTTTCAGCAGGTCAACTCTTTCACCTGTGGGGAAGTTGCAGGATTGGCTCCAGGTCGCCCTTTTTATTTACTACAAGACAAATGTGCCTTTTTATTTGATACAGTTCAATTTGGATTGAGACCGGGAAATAATCTAAACCTCACGCCTTTCACTGTCAAGGGGAGCGTGTATGTGATTACAATGCAGATACTGACTTCACCCCACCACTGTATGGGTTAGCCCTACCATAGATTACCCAACACAAATACGCTCTGGCAACTGCCGACCCGTATTGCGCAAGCGCAGATCTAAGATCCAGTAGAAATGATACAAAAGTAAAAGTCTGCTGCTTATTGTTCTACTAGGCCAACATAAAGTCAAAGAGTATATGAGAGTGAGAGTGTGTTAATTAATATGTTTGGCAGTTTGGAGTAAGTCTGTACATTTGCACCGTTGTATGACCATTTTAGACCACTGATATAACGATAATATATAATAATAATAATTGAAGTACATCCTTTCAAACGGCTAGTCACATCCTCGTGTAAATGGAAATGTATCGAGTTCATTTTTATTTATCGTACGATAAGTCAATTAATTGCTTATCGCGACAGGCACACAATAAAACAGTGGAAACAAACATGTGTTTGACTTTCATTAGTGAATGAAACTTTGTGCCCTTTATAGTCTGTGTCCAATTTTGTGTATTTGTATATATTGTGTATATATATCCTATATATATGCTAAGGTCCCGCTGCTGACACGATAGCAGTCATTTAGTGCGCATATGTGTAATTAAACCCATGATATCAAAATCTCACTCCAGCCAGGAACCCAAAGTTGGCAACCCTTAGCTAGCTTACAGCAGATCTGAAGGTTAGCTACGTTAGCTAGCTAGCTTACAGCAGATCTGCAGTGACATCAGAAGGAGTCATGTGATCACATTGTTCAAATAAGACCATCAAACATTTGAGGTAAGTTTCCAACAACAGAGACAGTTGTTCAGCTTTATCATCCTGAAGGTCACCAAGCGCTCCGTCCCAGCTGTGTGCGTCACTCTTTAGTGTCCCCTGGTCTCCCAGCTGTGTGCGTCACTCTATAGTGTCCCCTGGTCTCCCAGCTGTGTGCGTCACTCTTTAGTGTCCCCTGGTCTCCCAGGCTGTGTGCGTCACTCTTTAGTGTCCCCTGGTCTCCCAGCTGTGTGCCTCACTCTTAGTGTCCCCTGGTCTCCCAGCTGACGTGTGTCCTCCACTCTTTAGTGTCCACTGGTCTCCCAGCTGTGTGCGTCACTCTTTAGTGTCCCCTGGTCTCCCAGCTGTGTGCGTCACTCTTTAGTGTCCCCTGGTCTCCAGCTGTGTGCGTCACTCTTTAGTGTCCCCTGGTCTCCCAGCTGTGTGCGTCACTCTTTAGTGTCCCCTGGTCTCCCAGCTGTGTGCGTCACTCTTTAGTGTCCCCTGGTCTCCCAGCTGTGTGCGTCACTCTTTAGTGTCCCCTGGTCTCCCAGCTGTGTGCGTCACTCTTTAGTGTCCCCTGGTCTCCCAGCTGTGTGCGTCACTCTTTAGTGTCCCCTGGTCTCCCAGCTGTGTGCGTCACTCTTTAGTGTCCCCTGGCTCCCAGCTGTGTGCGTCACTCTTTAGTGTCCCCTGGTCTCCCAGCTGTGTGCGTCACTCTTTAGTGTCCCCTGGTCTCCCAGCTGTGTGCGTCACTTTAGTGTCCCCTGGTCTCCCAGCTGTGTGCGTCACTCTTTAGTGTCCCCTGGTCTCCAGCTGTGTGCGTCACTTTTTAGTGTCCCCTGGTCTCCCAGCTGTGTGCGTCACTCTTTAGTGTCCCCTGGTCTTCCAGCTGTGTGCGTCACTTTTTAGTGTCCCCTGGTTCCCGCTTGTGCGTCACTCTTTAGTGTCCTCTGGTCTCCAAGCTGTGTGCGTCACATTTTAGTGTCCCCTGGTCTCCCAGCTGTGTGCGTCACTCTTTAGTGTCCCCTGGTCTCCAGCTGTGTGCGTCACTCTTTAGTGTCCCCTGGTCTCCCAGCTGTGTGCGTCACTCTTAGTGTCCCCTGGTCTCCCAGCTGTGTGCGTCACTCTATAGTGTCCCCTGGTCTCCGTTGTGTTTTAGTAAACGCTGTGCATGTTGTTGAAAATGTTTCTTCATGTGTTTTGACCCATTTGTGTTTAAATCGTTTCCGCAGCGCATTTCTCTGATGGAAGTGTTTCTGTCTGCTGTAAAGCGCTTGCACCTGTTGGCCACCGTAATGAATAACTTTACATGCATCTTGACTTTTACCCCTGCACTACGGTATTGAACTCTCCAGATGGATGAACGTCATTTTCCAGATGATCAGCTGTCATTGCACACAGACAGGCGTCCCCTCCTAAAGCCACAGGAGCTTTGTGCTGATGGAGTCCCAGGAGACAGCAGGGGTAGGAAATGCAACATGTTAAATATTTCCCTGGGTTGTATATATACGAGGCGAGGTCAAAAGGGCTGAAAACATCATTATTCACAGCTTAAGTTGCAGGCGCATGCCATCAAAGAGCAATGAGTCGAGTGCAGCCATGTGCAGAGTCAGGACTTGATGGTTTCTCATCTTTACCTCCCCGTCTTTACAGCGCCGATGAGGAATTTATGCCCTGTGAGCAATTGAACATATCTATACAAATGTGAGCAGACAGATTGGCTTTACCACTACCAGCAAGGTTATGTAAAAACAGTGGGCGGAGGAGGGGGGGAGGCAATGTAGACACAATTTGTCACCCCATTTACAAGCAAACCACTTTTCAAGATAATGAAGTAGCCCCCCCCACACACACACACAGTCCCTAAAGCACCCACACACACTTTGCGTAGCTCAGTACATCATCTCTCCTCCAGCTGTCAGGCAGTGGCTTCTTTTCACAATCAATTCAGAATGGTCCCTGTCGCTTTTATTGAATCTCACATCAACAGAGGGGACAATTAAGAAGATGAGTTCTGTGGGCGGACAGTTGAAGGAAGCCATGAGGGTGGTGTGGGACTGTGTGTAGGTGGTAAGCTTTCCATGGTAAGTACATACACATACTGCATATGTTATTAACAGTGGTGAGCCGTGACTCTTATACCTAGGCCCTCTGACTACTCTATACTTCAGCGGAATATCAAATCAATGGCCCGGGTGCAAAACGCATCAATGAAAGCGACCCTCTACCACACAAAACACCACCTGGAAATAACCCAATTTGTGTTCTTTGAAATTGAAAAGGATATTGCATTGTGTTTGTTACTTTTGTTGCAGTTGTATTTGTCTTAAGTGTAATTTGGCTTGGCTTCCTATTTTGTATGGACATGCTTTATTTTGAAGGCGAGTTTACGCTGTTGACAGGAAGTTGTTGTTCTATGGAAACAAGAAAAGCTTCACAGCGGGCGGAACTTGTCATAAAGTCCACGATAATAAAACCCACCCATTTAGAGGGAAGGTATGATTGGTCAATTGTACTGTCATTTGACATTACTCTCTCGTTCAGTCACTATAGCCCCTCTGTGAATTCACAGCAGGACCACCAATCAGCTCCTGTCTTCACCTCGCAGAGACGAGCTTCTTTCATTTAACCCTTCACATTCAACAGAAACTGAATAGGCAGATTCGAAGGATTTATTTCTTTGGAAATTTTATTTTAATTACAATTAAATCAAGTTATTTGGGTAAAACTAATGAAAAATATAACTACAAAAATATTTTATTTTTAATTTATAAAAAAATATCAAATATTATTTTGTAGAATATCTTAGGCCCTCAGAGAGGCCCTCAGAAAGGGCCTAGAGGGCCCTGACGGCTCGCCACTGGTTATTAATTAAGGTGAGGCTGTGCTGTAGTTCCTTCATAGCCCAGCATTAGCCGCCTTTAGCTTAGCGGTGGTGACGTGAAGTCATGTGACCGTGCTGTAGTTCCTTTATAGCCCAACATTAGCCTCCTTTAGCTTAGCGGTGGTGACGTGAAGTCATGTGACCGTGCTGTGGTTCCTTTATAGCCCAACATTAGCCTCCTTTAGCTTAGCGGTGGTGACATGAAGTCATGTGACCGTGCTGTGGTTCCTTTATAGCCCAACATTAGCCTCCTTTAGCTTAGCGGTGGTGACGTGAAGTCATGTGACCGGGCTGTAGTTCCTTTATAGCCCAACATTAGCCACCTTTAGCTTAGCGGTGGTGACGTGAAGTCATGTGACCGTGCTGTAGTTCCTTTATAGCCCAACATTAGCCGCCTTTAGCTTAGCGGTGGTGACGTGAAGTCATGTAACCGGGCTGTAGTTCCTTTATAGCCCAACATTAGCCTCCTTTAGCTTAGCGCTGGTGACGTGAAGTCATGTGACCGTGCTGTAGTTCCTTTATAGCCCAACATTAGCCTCCTTTAGCTTAGCGGTGGTGACGTGAAGTCATGTGACCGTGCTGTAGTTCCTTTATAGCCCAACATTAGCCACCTTTAGCTTAGCAGTGGTGACGTGAAGTCATGTGACCGTGCTGTAGTTCCTTTATAGCCCAACATTAGCCACCTTTAGCTTAGCGGTGGTGACGTGAAGTCATGTGACCGTGCTGTAGTTCCTTTATAGCCCAACATTAGCCTCCTTTAGCTTAGCGGTGGTGACGTGAAGTCATGTGACCGTGCTGTAGTTCCTTTATAGCCCAATATTAGCCACCTCTAGATTAATAATGGAGAAATCCCGTTGGCTTTTTTTGGAAGAGAACCAGGGAGATGATTCAGGGACTAACACAGGAATACATCATCACATCACCTTTCTTTAGGGAACCTGATTGTGTGCAAACTCAAACAGTTGCTTCTTTGAGATTAAGCGTAAAGTTACAAATAAAAGCAAAAGATGTGATGTCATTGTTTCAAAGACTTGAGTGTCTATTTATCTGCTGATTTCTTTCCTCTACGTGATTTCTTCTTCGTTCTGAAATATGTTTTTGGGGAGCCATCAGAGGGAATAACATTGTGCAAACATTTGCATAATATTGTCCATTCTTTCTGTCATGCATCCAAAACAACGTTATAAAAAAGGGAATATTTTAAGCTGAGAGAACTCCTGCAGAGACAGCTGTCAGTATACAGAGACATACAAAGTCCACGCTAATCATAGCTGTATAAAAACACAAATGCACTTTTCCTCAAGTGAATTTAGAAATAATTAAAGCCAGCAGAGTGTAACATTGACCTTTCCTTGAAACAAAGCCGTTATTAGACGAGGAAACATTCCCTACTCGGCTGCAGATATCTGAGATTGCATATTAAATCAGATCTGAGTATAGGGCACTTCAGAAATATCAGGTTTCGACTGGTTGTTATGTCCGAGATAGGAATTGAGGACACAGGCGACCGACGAATGCAGTGACACAAACATAAAGTGCTAGCCTTGCTTTAATGGTATTCCCGTGAATAGCCGGAGAAAACGGCAACGCAGTTAAGTGACTTCCTCTCTGAAGCCTGGGGCACCGACACAGAGGCAGAACAGAGCAGTGCTTCTTCTGAAACATGGATGTTTGTGACCAGAGGACAACGTCCGGCCTCAGGGCTTCATCTGACTCCATTAGATGAAGTGACCTGGACAACATCGGGCTGAAAGGAGCGAGGAGGAAGACAGCAGAGGAAAGATAACTTTGTTCACTGTGTGCATCAGTCCAAGGGCTGCTGTCTGATGGACTGGCCCAAAGGGAAAACGTCTGTGTGTGTGTGTACGTGTGTGTGTGATGATTTCTTTATGTGTGTGTTGGTCATTTGTCAGTCCTTTGAGGCTTGATGTCAGACATGTGTGACAGAGCTTGAAATGGCCCCCGAAAAGCCACGACAAACAGAGATCAAACTGGAACGTGTTCAGATTGTTTTCACCTACTTTTAGTTTATTTATTCAGTCATTAAGTCACGCATCAAATGTCCTGGTTAGTCTTTATCATTTTTAGTCAACCTCCTTCCTTTGATTGAAAGTCTTGGTACATTAGTCAAAGAAAATGAATTGAGTCATCAGATGATATTAAACCGGTTTCAGTGCATAATTGTGGACGAACAAAGACAGAGAATGTAAATAAAAAATGCTTCAACTTGATTTGAGTCTGGTCTTCTTCATCAACCATCCCGCAGGTTGGTCTGATCTCCTCTCCTCATCGTCTCAGCGAAGCCATGGAACACAAACCTTGTTGTGGAAATATTTAGTCATATTTTACAGCATTGTCTAATTGAACAAAGGCAGGGATCACAGGTGTGTTGTTAACATGTTGAGTGTTTGTCTCATGCATGTGCAGGATGTGTGTGTGTGTGTGTGTGTGGGGGGGGGGGGTGTAAACAGGCTCTAATTACTGCTGTGTGCTCTGTGGGGTTGAGTGGCCGAGTGTGACAGAAACAGCTGTGAGGGAATGTGAGGGGGACTCTGGAAGATATCCCCCCCCCCGAAGTCTCTCCGAGCCGCTAGCCTTTTCACCCCAGCTCTGATTAATGAGTCTCGTCAGGTAGCATCCGTCTCCACTCGCACCAATTAAGACATTAAGGCCTTTCCACTTGGCTTCCTGCTCTTAAGCAAACAGCGGGACCGCCGGCTCCATCCTCTCTCCCTCTCGGCCAATCAGTGTCTCTCCCTCTCACGGCCAACCAGTGTCCTGCTGACCCAGCGGGAGAATCGCTCGGAGGACAGACAGCGAGACAGTGTTGGACCGGAGCCTGTTAACCTCCTACGGAGAAAACCCAGCGTAGGAAAACGAAGCAATCAAAGACGAGTGTCAAACAGTCCTTGTGTGACGGACAGCCCTCCACAGAGATGTCTTCCTGGTCTGAACCAAAGTCTTAATTGGATCGACCACTAACTGGCTTAGCGGAAAGCAAATTACTTGCTTGACTTGATTGGATGCTTTTAACCCTGATTCTCCGCAGACCCTTGAAAGTTAATTGTGTCTGACCCTCTGCAGCCCATGTCAAGAAACCCTCAGACCCTGATCTGAAGTGGACAGAGAAACACCGTCCGCCACCAGGAGACTCTTGTATTTGTGTAATCAGAGGCAGCTTCAATGCAACCTGTCCCTAATGAGATTAGCCATGGATATCAGCGAGTCTGAAGAGCAGCAGAGAGGGAGACGGGGAGCTCTCAATGTGCTCCGATTCGTTCGGTGTGTCCAGGCGTGTGTTTCGGTGTGTCCAGGCGGGTGTTTCTGTGTGTCCAGGCGTGTGTTTCTGTGTGTCCAGGCGTGTGTTTCTGTGTGTCCAGGCGTGTGTTTCTGTGTGTCGCTCTTTATGAAAATGAAAACTGGCAGACTTCCCCTTACTGGTAAAGGATGAATTGACTTTCAAAAAGACTTCAAAAAGTACAGTAACTTGCTAATAAAACCCATTACTTGTTACGTCAGTCTGTTGTAATCAACCCGGTCTCACAGTCTGCGTACACATGACACACCTTTGCAAAGTCGTGTCATTGGTTCGCAGACTGAAGAGAGTGGGCTGGTTGTAATAGCATGTGCATCTACCTGTATTAACAGCTCACCTGTGCAGACTTAATGTTCCATCTCACCACATATCTTTGGTGTAAATGTGTACATTGATACTGCTTTGCTTCATGCTTCAGCTTGAGGAGCTCTTAATGTGCTCTGATTCGTTCTGTGTGTTTCTGTGTGTCGCGCTTTACATCACCTCGCGTTAAACTGCCAGTCAATCAAACGTCTCTCATCAAGGTGCCGTGCAAGATTGCCAACGCTCCGATGCTCCGAAATGTGCATCTTCCCCGGAGAGAGGGACGGACTCATCTGTCACACAGACCAGTAAGAACCAATGCTCGCTGACAGATGTGCAGCGCGAGTCAAACGGATGACAGCACAGTACAGGAGGCTGAACAGTAAATACATGTTGACGAACAGCTGCAGGAAGTGAGGCTCTGCATGATGTCATCATCAGGAGACGTAAAGCGGTACACTTGGGTGCAATTATTATTTACTATCGTTTTGCTGTCAAAGAAGATAATAATTGGCACTTATCCATTACAGCTGGGAGACCAGGGGACAATAAAGAGTGACGCACACAGCTGGGAGACCAGGGGACACTAAAGAGTGACGCACACAGCTGGGAGACCAGGGGACAATAAAGAGTGACGCACACAGCTGGGAGACCAGGGGACACTAAAGGGTGACGCACACAGCTAGGAGAACAGGGGACACTAAAGAGTGACGCACACAGCTCGGGAGACCAGGGGACACTAAAAAGTGACGCACGCACCAGGGGACACTACAAAGTGACGCACACAGCTGGGAGACCAGGGGACACTAAAGAGTGAGGCACACAGCTGGGAGACCAGGGGACACTAAAGAGTGACGCACACAGCTGGGAGACCAGGGGACACTAAAGAGTGACGCACACAGCTGGGAGACCAGGGGACACTAAAGAGTGACGCACACAGCTGGGAGACCAGGGGACACTAAAGAGTGACGCACACAGCTGGGAGACCAGGGGACACTAATCAATCAATCAATCAATGTTTATTTATATAGCCCAATATCACAAATGTTACATTTGTCTCAGTGGACTTCACAGTTTGTACAAAATATCAGTATGACAATAAGACACCCTCTGTCCTTAGACCCTCACATCGTACAAGGAAAAACTTCCGAAGAAAACCCACAGTTTAAAGGGAAAAATGGGAGAAACCTCAGGGAGAGCAACAGAGGAGGGATCCCTCTCCCAGGACGGACAGTCGTGCAATAGATGCCGTGTGTAAATTGAAAAGATAATACATTTGCAACATAGGTAGTCCAAATGTTTGGAAATGCATGTGTGTGTAATAGGAAGATGGATCCACGAGGATATCCATCCAGGACCTATGATCCAGGACCACAGCCACGACTCAAGATCCAGGGCTCGTGATGCCGGACACAGGACCGCAGGATCATCCATGACTCCGGATCCCAGCGTATATAGACACCAAAAGAAAGAAATTTGGGGAAGCTGGGTTAATCGGAACATGGGAGTACACAGGTATAGACAGAGAGAAGGAAGAAGTAAGATGTCCCCCGACAAACTAAGCCTATATCAGCAAAACTAGGGGCTGAATCTAATCAGCCCTAACTATAAGCTTTATCAAAAAGGAAGGTCTTAAGCGCACTCTTAAAAACGGATAGGGTGTCTGCCGCCCGAACACAAACTGGAAGCTGATTCCACAAATGTGGAGCTTGATAAGAAAAGGCTCTGGCTCCCATTGTACTTTTAGAGACTCTAGGAACAACCAACAACCCTGCATTCTTGGAACGCAATGCCCTAGTAGGACAATAGGGTATAATGAGTTCTTTAAGGTAAGATGGCGCCTGCCCATTAAGGGCTTTGTAGGCGAGAAGAAGAATTTTAAATTCTATCCTGTGTTCTATAGGGAGCCAGTGTAAGGCAGCCAGAACAGGAGTAATGTGGTCCCTTTTCCTAACTCTGGTTAGGACACGAGCTGCAGCATTTTGAATTAGCTGAAGCGACTTGACTGACTTCTTGGTACACCCTGATAATAAAGAGTTACAATAATCCAGCCTTGAAGTAACAAATGCATGGACTAGTTTCTCTGCATCGTTTTGAGGCAAGATATGCCTGATTTTGCAATGTTACGTAGATGGAAGTAGGCGGTCCTTGAAATTGATTTTATGTGGGCGTTAAAGGATAAATCCTGATCAAATATAACACCAAGATTCATTACAGTCTCACTGGAGGCCAAATTAATGCCATCCATAGTTAGTATATCTTTAGATAATTTGTTTCGTAGATTCTTCGGGCCAAGTACAATAACTTCAGTTTTGGTCGTGTTTAACATCAAAAAGTTTAAGGTCATCCACGTTTTTAAGTCCTTGAGGCAGTCTTGAATTTTATTTAGATGATTAATTTCATCAGGCTTGATTGATAAATATAGTTGAGTATCATCCGCATAACAATGAAAATTTACAGAATGATTCCTTATAATATTGCCTAACGGAAGCATATATAATGTGAACAAAATAGGTCCGAGCACTGAGCCCTGTGGCACTCCGTGGCTAACTTTGGTTTGCGTGGAAGATTCATCATTGACACGTACAAACTGAGAGCGTTCAGATAAATAGGACCTAAACCAGCCTAAGGCAGTTCCCTGTATGCCAACTAAGTGCTCTAGTCTTTGCAATAAGATATCATGATCGATAGTATCAAATGCAGCACTGAGATCGAGCAAAACAAGAATAGAGACAAGTCCTTGTCAGAGGCTATTAGAATGTCATTTGTGACTTTGACCAGAGCTGTCTCTGTGCTATGATGTGTTCTAAAGCCAGACTGAAAATCTTCAAATAAATCATTGTTTTTTAAGTAATCACACAGCTGTTTTGCGACTGCTTTCTCAAGAATTTTTGAGAGGAACGGAAGATTAGAAATAGGTCTATAGTTGGCTAAAACCTCTGGATCGAGGTTGTGCTTTTAAGAAGCGGTTTTATCACTGCTACTTTGAATGATTGTGGAACATAGCCTGATAATAAAGACATATTCATAATATTTAATAAAGAAGTGCTAATTAATGGAAAACTTCCTTCAACAGCTTAGTTGGAATTGGGTCTAATATACACGTTGATGGTTTAGAAGAGAGAATCATTGAATTTAATTGTTCAAGGTTTATGGCTGAGAAGCATTCTAGTTTACTATCTAGTGTAATATTATAACTTACGTTTCCGGGAGTTGATAACACTATACTGGTCAAAGGCAAGAGGTCATTAATTTGTTTCTAAGAGTAACAATTTTATCGTTAAAAAAGCACATAAAATCATTACTACTGAGTGCTATGGGAATAGAAGGCTCAATCGAGCTATGGCTCTCTGTCAGCCTGGCTACAGTGCTGAAAAGAAATCTTGCATTATTCTTATTCTCATCTATTAGTGAAGAGTAGTAGGCTGCTCTCGCTTTACGCAGTGCTTTCTTATATTCATTGAGAGTGATATGCCAAATTAAACGAGATTCTTCAAGTTTAGTGGAACGCCATATCCTTTCAAGTTGTCTCGACTTTTGCTTTATTTTGCGGGTTTCGGCATTATGCCATGGAGCTAATCTATGTTGTTTTATTTTCTTCTTTTTCAAAGGAGCAACAGAGTCTAATTTTATTCGCAGCGCATCTGTAGCACTATCAACAGCATGATCAATTTGGGGTGGTGGACATTTTGTATAAGTTTCCTCCCCTACATGCAGACCTGCTATCGAGTTAAGCATTGGTGGAATCTCTTCCTTAAATTTGGCTATAGCACTAACAGATAGGTTTCTGCTGGAGGAGCCTTTGACTAATGCTTGTAGTCCAGCAACAGCACTTCAAAAGTTACTAAGAAATGGTCGGATAAAGCAGGATTATGCGGTTCGACTAATAGTTGCTCAATTTCAATACCATAAGTCAGAACAAGGTCGAGAGTGTGATTATAGCAGTGGGTTGGTTTATTTACACTCTGACAAAAACCAACAGAATCTAATATAGAGTTAAATGCAACAGTAAGGCTATTTTTATCATCGTCAACATGAATATTAAAGTCACCTACGATAATTACTTTATCTGTTTTAAGAACCAAAGTTGATAAAAACTCAGAGAATTCTGATAAGAATTCTGAATAAGGACCTGGTGCACGGTACACTGTAACAAATAAGATTGGCTGCAAAATTTTCCAGGTCGGATGCGTAAGACTAAAAACGAGACTTTCAAAGGAGGTATAATTTAATTTTGGTTTAGTATTGATAAGTAAACTTGAGTCAAAGATTGCTGCAACTCCACCTCCTCGGCCCACGCCTCTGGCAATATGAGTATTGATATGGCTGGGTGGAGTGGCCTCATTTATGCTGACATATTCTTCATGTCTCAACCAAGTTTCAGTGAGACAGCATATATCAATATTATAATCTGATATTAAATCATTTACCAATATTGCTTTAGATGCTAGAGATCTTATGTTTAAGAGACCACATTTAATCTTCCTGTTTTGTTGCACTGTAGTAGTTGTTACATTTACTTTTATCAGGTTATTATGTATGACACCTCTATTAGGTTTTACCTTAAATTGTCCTTGGGCAGACACACACACCGCTAATATTGGGTATTTTATTGGGTTCGGGATTCCTATGGATGACTGCCTAGGAGAGAGCGCAGAGAAGCGTGTAAGACTGCGACTCCGCCTCCTGGTCTCAACTCCAGTTTGTCATGGATTAAGTCCACAAAGCCCTGAAATGTTTGCCGAAATGAGATTTGCACCTTCCAAAGTAGGATGAATGCCGTCTCTCTTAATCAGACCAGGTTTTCCCCAGAAGGCTGTCCAATTATTTACGAAGCCCACATTGTTGCTGGGCACCACCAAGACAACCAGCGCTGAAATGATGACATGCGGCTATACATGTCATCATTGATCAGATTGGGGAGGGGACCAGAGAAGATTACGGTGTCCGACATTGTTTTAGCATAACTACACACCGACTCCACATTAAGTTTGGTGCATTCTGATCGGCGGTAAACGAACATCATTACACCGACGTGAATAACAATCCTACTGTATTTACGTTTATTTTTAGCCAGCAGTTTAAGATGCGCCTCAACGTCGCCCGCTCTGGCCCCCCGGAATGCATGTGACTGTGGAGGCTTTGGTCTCTAAATTCACGTGTCTCATAATAGAGCTACCAATGACCAGAGTTGGCTTCTCAGCGGGTGTCTCGCTGAGTGGGGAATATCTGTTAGATACGTGAACGGGATGGTGGGGACCTGCGGGTTTCGCGTTATGCCCCTTCTGAACAGTCACCCAGTCTCCCTGCTGCTCGGGAGTTGCCGGGGGACGGCTAATAGGAGCTACCTTTTGCCGGTCCGCACTGGCTAACATGGGCTTTACTGTAGCTGAGTTACTTTCTAAGATGCGGAGCCGGGCTTCTATGGCTATGATTCCCGCCTCCAACCTAACAGCTATTACTACATTTAACACATGTATCGGTACCAGTAAAGGAGGTAGGGGAGTAACCAAACATGAGACAGGAAGAGCAGGAAATAGCACCAGAGGGTGGGGAAAGAGCCATGGCTAGCTATCAAGCTAAAGTAGCTACCGTTAGCAAACCCGAAAAGAGTGTAGGCAACTGTGGAGTTACAGTCGCTAAGAGACGGAGAGTTGTGAGTGCTTAAGCTGTAGTAACGTGTGATTACAACGTCAGGCAGTTGCCGTGATCAAGAGTTTTAAAACGATCGATTAAGTTAAGATAATAAGCTATCAGCAGCAGAACAGGCACACGGGATACCCGGAGATGACAATGACAACAACCGGAAGTTACAACATGCTTACCGCAATAGTGGTCCGTGTGGTCCGTGCGTCACTAAAGAGTGACGCACACAGCTAGGAGACCAGGGGACACTAAAGAGTGACGCACACAGCTGGGACGGAGCGCTTGGTGACGTTCAGGATGATAAAGCTGAACAACTGTCTCTGTTGTTGGAAACTTACCTAAAATGTTTGATGGTCTTATTTGAACAATGTGATCACATGACTCCTTCTGATGTCACTGCAGATCTGCTGTAAGCTAGCTAGCTAGCTAGCTAACGTAGCTAACCTAGTCATTTCAGATATCCTGACAAACACTGACAGGGTGTTTCTCAATCTCGAGTAAGGCTGCTCCAGAGCCACTATTTCAAGCATACTAAGTCATCGAGTGCCGCAGAAGTACTGTTCCAATGTCCAGCATACTTGGAATTCTACCGAGCCCGGCGTACTTCGTTTGGAGAAATCTCGGGGCTGCACATGTGTAGACTCCACGGTCTTAAAATCCCCACAATGCTTTGCGCACGGACCAATTTCCCCAAACCTGTGGCGGAAAATGTAAGGCGGGGTTCTCTCATATGACGCACACTTGCTCGCCTGGTCCACTCTTCGTTTTCCGAATGCCAGGAAGGATTCTTGCCTCGCTTCTGAAGCAAGACGCTCGGAAGACATGTGCTACCAAGCAAGCGTCCTCGACATTGACACCCACAGTTATGAGACAGACTCACAACAGGGACAGTTTAAATGAATAACGTGGCTCGATTACATGTTCATTTAGAAATTCAACATGTATATTTAAATTGTGATAAATAAAGTACTATCTTATCTTTAATATTCAAAAGCAGAATAAATTGAGACTTTAAAAAAAAACATTTTCCAACTCTCCCGTCTGAGCTCCTGATTTTTCTGAAAATGTGCTGTGTACGTCCCCCCCCCCCCTCGCTGCAGAGCCACCAGGCTGCTGGAACTTTGTCAAATCTTTTGACCTGTAACAGAATGAAAAGGGTGAGGTGTTTTTTCTGCAGCACTCTCAGGACGAGGGAGGGAAATTAGCAGAAAGGGTGGGGGGGTGGAGATGGAGGGGGGGGGGAGATGGAGGGGGGAGTCTGGGCTGTTTTCTGTCACCGCAGTCCCATATTGTCCCTAGAAAATGTCACTGTGCCCTTGGGAGGCAGCGCTGCGAGGCGAGACTCATCTGTCTGACCGCATTTAGAGAGACGCTGTGTGGCCACATCCACAGGAGACACGCACGCACGAAAGTTATCATGCATTTCAAATAGTATCTGTTAGAAAGATCTCCCTGGTCCCCGGCTTGAGCTTCAACCTCAGGATCCATCTGTGATCCTCTCCAGAAGGAGTCATCACATACAGAGACTAGTTCCTGAGCAGTGTCCTTCACATGCTGATATCCAAGAGAGGGAGTTACAGTCTCAAGATGGAGGAATGCCAGTTCTTGTAGATAATCATACATCCTGTCATGTTCGAAATACTGAGTTTTTTTCTCAAAATGTTAGAAATCAGAAAATTCTATAAATGTTGGCTTTCTCTCAAAATTCAATTTTTTTTTTCAAAATCTCAAAATTCAGATTCTCTCAAAATTCTGACTTTCTCTCAAAATTCTGACATTTTTTCAAAATCTCAAAAGTTAGATTTTCTCAAAAAAATTCTGACTTTCTCTCAAAATCTCAAAATGTTGACTTTCTCACAATCTCACAGTTCTTATTTTTTTTCCTCAAAATTCTGACTTTTTCCTCAAAATTCTGACTTTCTCTCCAAATCTCAAACTTTTTTCGGAATACTTAACATTTTTAATAATCCCTGGTCCCCGGCTTGATCTTCAACCTCAGGATCCATGTATCTGTGATCCTCTCCAGAAGGAGTCATCACATACAGAGACTAGTTCCTGAACAGTGTCCTTCACATGCTGATATCCAAGAGAGGGAGTTACACAGTCACAAGATGGAGGAATAGAAAGCAGTATTCAATGTTTACTTCAGATTAGCTCCACGTCAGAAATGAGCATGCTTGATGTCTCTCTCCATAGAGGCTGAATCATCATGTTAATCACATAGCTATCATCTGCCTCAAACAGTCCTGATGCTCTTCTAGGTAATCACACATCCTGTCATGTTCACAGCTGCAGTTGGGATGCCTTTGTTATCAGGTGACTCTCATACTGGAAGAGGACATTCAGTGTTTTCCCAACAGTATCCATATTTCTACACACAGTGGGATGGATCACTGCATGTCATATTACTGGGAAAGCCCAAAAAGGTGTATATGAAATCATTTTAAAAAGTAAAATGCAGTTAAAGAGCCACAAATGAAATAAAAAACGACTTTCAAAAAGTACAGTATCTTCCCACTAAAACCCATTACTGTTACGTCAGTCTGTTGTAATGACATGCACATATCGTCCTGTATCAAAAGTTCACTCAACTGTGCAGAATGAATGGTCCTTCTCACCAAACATTTGGGGGGAGGGGGAGGTATACACACACAGTGTATTGAAGGTGCAGTGGTTCAATTCCCCCGTCGTCCACATGCTCTTTGTTTAAGATACTGAACCCATCTTGTAAGGTCAACGGTCAAGAGGTGCTTTTTTAAGTTGCTATGAGTAAAAAGTAAAAAGGGGAAAACCTACCCTTTATTCGTAGAAACGTACGATCTTCTTCCGACCTCTCCGAGCAATGATTAACATATAGCTCAACATCTGAAAGAGCAGCAAATAGAAAATAGTAAACATGTTGCATTGAAGCGTCAGACTGCACTCAGATTTTACCTCAACTCATTTTCATAAGTCGGTCAAACTGAAAAAGAACAACAAATGTTTTATTTGTTTTAATGTAATGATTTTGAAAAAGTATTTCTGCGTTCACTCAACTATAGCGATATACTAAGTTAGAGTAACTCTATTGAGTTTCAATGGTAACGTTTCTGAACTGAACACACGCCCGGACTCTGCTAGACCGCATGTTGAGTTGGAGCAGTCTGCGTTCTTCCTGGAAGCAGAACAGATAGCAGTGTGTTGATTTGGGCTCGTTGTTCTCGCGTCCAGGAGGAAGGTAACTAAGAGACAATGTAGTCTCGGGAAAGGTTCAAATGAGTACTTTAATTAAGTACTAAATTACGTCATTAAACATTGATTTGAATTTCTTACAAGTGGAACAACAGGATTTTAACCTAATAATCCATCAAGGTCCCTGGTAAGTAGCCATTTTTGTTCATCTTAATTTACAACAGCTGCTTACTGCAGTGTAACACAAGCTGTAGGTGCTACTTGTTTTAAGCTACTGTAGCATAGCATACTGATGAGCTAGCTGTTCGTATCCTCCTGTATCCTTTGTTTCACAGTCAAAGTTCATTTTGTTATGTATATATATATTCTTGTTAGAATTAACGTTACATTTGATAAAAACTAAGTCAAAATAAATATGAACAGCACCTGCCAATGCTCAGTTTTTGCAAACAAGCCTTTGTTTTTCTTTCTCAGCTTTAAAATGTTCTCCTTTTAAGGATGCTTGGGTGGAAAGAATAAGAGGTTCCCATCCGGGGCTTGGTGGTGTGTCTTCGTGAAGAGGAGGATCTCTTCATATTGTAACTTGTGTTGACCAAAAACACTGAAATGTATTTTTCTAATCTCCTTATTCCAGGATGGTGAAGTGGAAGCTAGCAAGGAGGTGCTGAAGACTGTCTTGACCAGGGCTGCGGATGCAAGGAAAGTGACTGAAGGAACAGAAGTCCCTCAAATCTCGGATGGACCAGAGCCTGTGCCAGAGTGCCAGAGTGCCATGGGGCTAGACGCACTCAACCTGAACTCCTCTAGATGTTAAACACGTTGGAAGCAGGTTCATGCCTTTATTTTAACGTTTGTATTTACTTTTATGTCATGTTTGAGAACATTTGTGATAAAAAGGTCACTGTGTAAAGAACATTTTAAAAATAAACTGTGTGTATTGTTTTTGACTCAAACTAATTAAGGTAACAATTTGCATGGACATGTTTGAGTAGTTTGGGTTTAAATGACAATCGCTTAAATTAAACAAAATGCAACTTAAAGGTGGGGTAGGTCATTTTGGAGAAACCAGCTCGAGTGCGCTAGAATTAGAAAATACACAACCGGAGAAAATCTGCCCCTTCCTCACAGAGCCCCTCCTCCAACACACACGTGCACATGACCAATGAGGGCACGAGATCAGTGTGTGCCCAGATGGAAGGCTGACAGGCAGGTAGGCCATCCAGTTACTTTAGCCGGCTCAGATGATTGGTCGAGCTTTTTACAGCGCCACGGCTTCACAGAGATGTATTTATTGTCAAAGTATTTAATGTATTCATTGCTATCGGGATGTTAAGAGCATTACATGGAATATAACAACAAGTGTGAACTAATTGAGTTAATCAGATTATAAATGGGTACTCGGAATAATTTAATAATCGATTACATTTGAAATCAACGCAAATTGTTACCTCAATTTATTTAAGTACAGCCGTGTATTTTTATTTAGAGTGTGGTCAGAGCGAGCTAAATCTAAATAGTTAAATAGTAAATAGAGCCGTGACAAATGCAGAACACAAGCTGCTAATAATCCCAAAGGAATGAACCGTCCATAAAAGCTCCGACAGTTTGTGCAACAGCAGCTTCTGATATAAACATTAAAGCAGACATGGACTCTCTTTCTCTTGCAAAGGGATTCCTATAATGGCGTGTGTTCATAAATTACTACATGAATGCATAAATGCGAGTAATCCTCTAATCTGGTACATTTGTCGTGCCGGAAGGCGAGCTGCGTTCGCTGCGGAGGATTAAAGACGCTCATTAGAGAGAGGCATCCGTGATTGAAATAGGCCGAGAGCTCTTTTTCCTCCGCAGCGACAAAGACAAAAGGAGGGGGGGGGGGGGTGAAGCTTTATCAGGACGAGGGCAGATCCTTCGTGTCGACCGTAAACCGGACACGACATCGGATCATCGACTCGCCTGAGCACTGAGATTAAACGGCTTATTGATCGAGAAGGGCATCAAAACTGAGACGAGAAGAGGAGGAGGAGGAGGAGGAGGAGGAGGAAGAGGAGGAGGAGGAGGAGGAGGAGGAGTCACCTTCAGAAGTCAACACACAACGTTTGACACCAAGTCGCGGAGTTTACACAACCATATGTGTTAAGGAAATAATTGTCCTCGACTCCTAGAGATGACGTGCATGACTAACCCTGACGTCTGTTTATCTCCTTTAAGGACATAGGCTGCTTCAGCCATAAAGTTATTGTTCCCATTCTGTGACCGGTCAACACTAGGTCACAGATGGTCTGTTGTTGTGGGTGCACTGGGACACTTCCTTCTTTGTTGTTTGTGGACTCCAAGGTATGAAATCTTCCAGGCCATAAGTGACGGATGCAAGTGACTCAGTGTGCCCAACTGTCTAAACTATCTTATCAAAATATGTTGATCACTCTGTGAAACCAGTTAAATGGGCTAACAAGAGAGAGGCGCTTGAGAATTGACGTGGCAACTCTCCCGTGCGGTCTCACCGTGGCTGATGTGACTTGTGATGTGAATCTCTCCGGCCGTAGCTCCAAATAAACCATCAGTGTTTGACATCAAAGCTCCTGCTCTACCGTGTCTCCTTCCTGAGTCGGTGACTCCTAATTGCACTGCTACACAGAAGCTTCCTCCACAAATTGGCGTTGTCGGCAGGATACCAACAAATCTTCAGAACTGGTAAGTGTGATTTCAAATTTACATTTGGACATTGCCTTACCAGAATCTGTGATTGACGGTATCCTAAAATTACCTGTGAAACTGAGCGGCTGTGGTTCATTTTTGGTTAATAAACATTTGGGGATAATAGACCCAGGGGATCAGTGTTTGGCTGATTTTCCTCTGTGTGTGCTGCTCTGGACTGAAGTGCCATACAAGCATACACAGCTCATGTGTAGAGAGACCTTAAAAGAAAGGCATCAGTAAAGTGGAGCTTCTGTGTGAAAGCAATGTAAAGATTTGTATTGAACAAATCGCCGAATTCTGGGGGTTTCAGCGGCCAAGCACAGCAGTTGAAAATAAGCAGCCAGAGATATTACTGCTATCGCCTCTATAAACACTTGCTCCAGCTGCAGCCGTGGGTGTGTGTGTGTAAACCTCCCCGTGCTTGTGGAGCTGGAGAAGTGCAGCTGAGAGGGAGAAAGTCACATGTTTTTGCCTATAAAAGTTTGAACTCACACCACCGCCATCTCTTTTGAATAAAAATGAAAAAAGAAATGGTCTAAAAGCACCTGTTGCTTGGTTAGACGGACCAGCACGAGGTGCGTGCATCGCCCGATGCGCCACAGTTCCCTAGACATTGAGGAGCTGGTGGTGGTCCGGGGTGCATACATAAAATTATAGGCTAATTGATCACAGGTGGGTAGTGGCACGCAAACATAGAGCAAACTGTGTTTCATCATTGGATGAGCTCGATAGCAAGTGAATAGGCTGGTCGTGTCGGACTACAGTCAACTGGGCTGTCGTTTGGAGAGAAAGGGAAGAGGAAAAAGTCTGTGTGCTCCGGTCGGGGGGGCACTTATATGATTCTGTTTTTCTTCTGGGCTGTGTCTTCCTGGTCGTATGTACTTATTGTAAGTCGCTTTGGACAAAAGCGTCTGCTAAATGCAATGTAATGTAATGTAATGTAATGTAATGCACAGCGCCACTAGAAACGGATAGTGGTGTCGCAAGAGGATAAGTTAGTTATCGCTCTTGGACGGCTTTCAGGCACCGATCTAGGACTTGTATACAAGGGTGGGTGCGTGAGATAAGGCGCCCCATCTGCAATTCCCCTCCCCCTCTGAAACCTCCTAATTTGGACTAAATTGAGCTGGATGAGCTTTGCTGTCACGCTGGTGTTTATTACGAGTTCATGTTTTGTTTGTCTGATTGTTTGTATGGGGGGTCTATATTGGTTTGTCCCGCCGTCTTGTGTATGTTTTGTAACAACTAATAATGAATCAGTCCATAGCCAGGTTAAAATGAACTAAACTTTAGTTATCCCACCAAAAGTAAATGACTTGAGAAAAATAAATAGTATAAAGATGTAAAGCAAAAATTCTGGGAGTATAAATGTGCTGCAAAATGAAAATAAATAGCAAAAGAGTGTTTTTATGTCCTGCATCTGAGTGTGCAGAGGAAAAAGTAAACAAGAAGCACACTGTTCAGGGTGTGCGATGTGTAAGAAGAAAATAAGATTATATTGCTTTAAGAATCCATTCTTAAATGGTATTGCTGGTATGTTAAGATATGTTTGTGACCTTGTATAAACCCTATGCCCCGTCCTGCGCCCGAGACCCTCAGAGACCTGCCTGAGGAGACCAGGGTTGCAAAATCCGTTTTTTCTAGGTCAATGTTGTATTATTTGTTTAATTTATTCTTAAATCCATGTATGGTATGGTAATAATGAATAAAAACGTAATGTACTGAACACATTCCGAAACAAAGCAGATAAGACAGAACTAGACTCAGACATAATACTAATTGTTGTTGAAACCTTTTGCGCTGTTGCTGCAAAATGGAAACTTTGCTGATTATCTGTTCCAACTGGCCACTGGAATCGGATAATTAATATAAGTTGAAGTTCAATTACAGTTTTAAAAAATAGTTCAAATTATTTCTCGTATCAACCAATTGTTCTCCATAGACATTACTAAAATTAAAATAGTTAAACTACTGACAAGTTTTCTGAAACCGAGCTTATGAATCACAGAGTAAAGGTCGCTGGTTAAGCCAGGATCAATATAATTGTTGAAGTTTTTATTGTGTGATTATTGTGTGCATAATAAATGTGTTTAAATTAATTGAGCAATTCTTTAAAAAGTATAATGTTGCAATCTCTTTAAAATAAGTAATTACAGTTAAAAAAATAGATGTTGTTTTCCAAGGGCCTCTCTTTCACAGGCCCACACTTTGAATCATGACACTTCCAAGTCCTACAGAGATCAGTATCACTTTGTGTTGCAAGCCAAATCCAGGGGTTCTACTCCAGCCCAATTTCAAATACCATGAAGAAAAGTATTGAACCCAGCTCGAGCTAAATGTCAAATGTATTTAATTAATGTACAAGTGTTTTGATTTAGTTAAAATGCTCCAGTCTAGCTTCCTTCGAGTTTAGTCTCATAACATTCTCACAGCTGTGCTGTCCCAAATGTTTTTAAACCTTGGGCAGACAAGCACACACACCCACACACACACTTTGGATAAGTATTCACCTTATCTAAATGGTTGATTAGTAATTCAAGATTAATTATTAAATTAAATGTGGTACATAACATAGAATAAATAAAATAACTTTGACTTGATCATTTTGTTCACAACATTAGACCTTGTCCTCTAATCTCTACTAGAATAAGATAAGTGTGCATGTGTGGGTGTTTTAACACTCCTGTAATGTACCTAATCCTGTTATCCTTTTCGTTACAGAGCTGGGAAAATGGTGTATTGATTAGATTCTGATCCGTGCAAGTCCAATTTTGACTGACTTTAGTTCTAATGTTAATTTGATTTCAACCCATAAGTAATTATTTAGATTAACTCAACATTTCACATGATGATGGATTAGTGTTCCACATTTTTTTCCACTCATTTGTTGTGCAATTAGGCCAATGGTAAAGAGAGACATTGATGACCTTGTGTCCCTTTTGTTGGTACGTGGTTCCATTTTGTCTATGGCCTTGGACGACTTCACTAAGAGTCACCCAGTTCTACCCTGCTACAGTCCGGCTGAGTGCAGTCACAGAGATGCTATGGCTGCTCTACATTTATTTTATTTTATTTATTTTATTAGGATCCCCATTAGCTGGTGCATAACAACAGCTAATCTTCCTGGGGTCCACAAATAACATAAAACAGGACATTTGACAGTACAAGACATTGATACAAATCATGTACGGCATCAATTTTCCTTCAAACAGTGACTTTCGTATCAACCATCACATACAGCTTATTTTTTGATTCCCCATTTCCTTGGCATGTGTTTATAAAACCTATATGAATCGGTGTGCTGCTGTATGTTTTCCAAAAGCCTGTCTGCTGCTTGTGTAATTTACAGTCTTTGGGCTTCTAGATGCCTCTTCAATCGTCTTTTGAAGCTTGCTTTAGTTGTTTCTTTAGAGATCTGATCTGGCAGTGTGTTCCATGCAGCCATGGCTCTATACAGCACTGTGCTCTTCATATACTCTGTTTTGGCTTTAGGGATTTGATAGCAACCTCTTGTGGCATGTCTCGTTTTATATGTATGGATTTTAGAGCTAGGTGTAAGTTTCTTATATAGACAGGTTGGATGTTTCAGCTCATTTATGTTTCTCAAAAAGACAAGGAGTGATACCATCAGCCTCTCCGTGACTAATGTCCAGGAGAGCTTGACATGCATTTTGATTACATTATGTCTTGGTGTACACCTAAGGGCAAGCCGAGCTGCTCTGTTTTGAACCAGTTGCAGCTTTCCCAGGTCCCTCTTGTTTGCCCCTGACCAGATCATTGAGCAGTAGTCCAGTTGTGAAAGGACTAGAGTCTCAATGACTTGTTTTGTCAGTTGCGGTGGTAAAAACACTGAGCACCTCTTGATGACAGATATATTCCTCCCCATCTTTGCCACCACTGACTCTATGTGTTTCGTCCATGATAAATTGTTCACTAGGATAAGTCCCAGGAGCTTTGTTTCTTCCACCTGTTCAACCTCTACATTATTCAGCATCAGATTTAACTGCGGTTTAGACCTTAGTACGTAATTTGTGCCAAATACAATACTTTTTGTTTTTTGAATGTTGAGCACTAATTTGTTGCTGGTCACCCATTCCATTACTGTTTTCAGTTCTTTGTTCAGAATATCAGTTATTTCACCGATTGTGGGAGCCTGTGTATATATTGTCGTGTCATCCGAGTACATAGAGACTTGTGCTTTTTCAAGAGCCAATGGAAAATCATTTGTAAAGATTGAGAAGAGTAAAGGACCAAGTGAACTTCCTTGTGGAATTCCACTTGCAACACATCTAGCACTAGAGATACTGCCATTAAAGTATACACTTTGAGTTCTGTTATATAGATAGCTTTCTAGCCATGATATCGCCTTTGAGGCAAAACCATAGCACTCCAATTTGTCAAGTAAAATTCTATGGTCTATCAAATCAAAGGCAGCGCGATAATCTAATAGTACTGCTCCCACCATGTTCTTCACATCAATCTCTTTCATCCATTGATCTGTCATTTGTGTTAATGCCGTGGCTGTTGAGTGACCCTCTCTATATGCATGTTGATACTCACTCAGCAGACTGTTAACAGAAAAATAGCATTGTATTTGATTGAATACAATTTTTTCTAGTAGTTTGTTTAGAACAGGTGACAGGCTTATTGGTCTGCTGTTAGAGCCAGTGAAGGCATTTTTTGCATTTTTAGGGAGTGGAATAACTTTAGCTACTTTCCAGATTTGCGGGCATGCACCTTCCAGACTCCTGTTAAAAATATGACAGATGGGTGCAGCAATGAACTTGGCTACATTCTTTAATAGCTGACCGTCTAAGTTATCAATACCTGGTGGTTTATCATTATTGATTGCCAACAATAACTTTTCCACCTCTTCTGTTCTAACTTTACCCAGCTCAAAGGTGCAATTTTTATTTTTCATAATACGTTCTCTAATATTAACATAGGACGACTCGCAGCTAGATTTTGGCATTCCCTGCCTTAGCTTCTCCACTTTATCAATAAAATAGTTATTAAAATAATTGGCAATATCTAGTGGTCTAGTGATGTATGCCCCCTCTGATTCTATAAAGGATGGTGTTGAGTTGTTTTTCCTACCCATGATGGTATTCAAGGTACCCCAGAGCTTTTTTCCATCATGCTTTATATCATTGATCTTAATCTCATAATACATTTTCTTCTTCTTTCTGTTCAGTTTTGTCACATTATTTCTTATTTTGCAATATAACTGCCACTCAGAATGATTGCCGGAATTCATTGCTGCCCTTTTTGTTCTGTCTCTATCAGCCATACATTTCTTTAGCTCCTCGTCAATCCATGGTGCCTTTACTGTTTTAACGGTTAACTTCTTAACAGGTGCATGTTTATCCATCACTGGTAACAACAATTTCATGAAAACATCCAGTGCCACATTTGTGTCACTCTCTTTAAAAACATTAGACCAACATACTCCCTTAACATCCTCCACATATGAATCACAGCAAAACCCTTTATATGATCTCTTCAGCACTATTTTCGGTCCTGCTTTTGGGACTTTGGCTTTCCTACATATTGCTACAAGGTTATGATCGCTGAAGCCAATTGGTACAGATACCGCTTTTGAGCACAGTTCACTTGCGTTTGTGTATATGTGATCAATGCATTTGGATGATGTTACTCCTGAGCTATTGGTAATTACCCTGGTTGGTTGATTGATCATCTGATCTAGGTTACATGCACTTGTTACCGTCATCAATTTGTTTTTCAATGAACAGTCTGATGACAGAAAGTCAATATTCACGTCACCCAATAAATATATCTCCCTGATTTCATCACATGCCTTCTCAATCATTTCACACAATTTATCTAGATAATTACTATCAGAGCTTGGTGGTCTATAGCAACATCCCAGCAACATAGGCTTTAAATGGGGCAGGTGAACCTGCAGCCATACCATCTCTACCTCACCTAACATCAAATCCTCCCTATACTTCACAGGAATGTGACTTTGTACATAAAAAGCCACTCCTCCCCCATTGCAGTTTCTATCCTTTCTGTAAAAATTGTACCCCTGTATTGATATTGCACCGTCCTCAAACGAGTCATCTAAGTGAGTTTCAGAGATGGCCAAAATATGAATATTATTTGATATCAACATATCCTGAACACACTGAACCTTATTTCTAAGGCTGCAGATATTCAAGTGAGCGATCTTTAGCCCTTTCTTAGGTAGTTTAGCATTCACTGACATAAATAGAGATAGACTAACAAAAAATTAAGCACAATGTCCATTACAGTTCTGATGCTAAAGTGCATATTTGTGTATGTGTATGTGTGCATCCCTTGTGTGTGCGTGTGTATATGCATGCACCAAGCTACAAACCCCTTCTGTCTCTTTAGTCCCTTTTCTCAGTCCTCTGAGATGAGTGGCGTGAGTCCGTTCTCTCAGCCCTTTGGGAGGGGGGGGGTCGGGGGATGGGTGGGGGTTTGCGGAGGATGAACAATTAGTCTGTCGTACCTAATGTAAGCAATGTTCCCTTTGCTCCTTTCGGCCTTCATGGCAGGGATGAGTTCCTTTCTCTTCTGGCGTACCGCTTCAGGATGAAATGACATTAATGGTCTGGTCCGAGAATGGACACCATTTCCTGCTCCCAGAGAGAATGACGCTCCTCAAACTGAACATTACAGCCGTTGATACTGTCTCACGTGGGTCTGCTCCCCCCACCGAGCCATGAACTGAAAGCTTGACATCTGCTTTGAACACCTGGAAGCCTCCCTGTCACACCAGCACCAACCCTTGGCTCAGTCAGATGGGATTAACGGCTTCACTTAGGGCATTTGGTTCAGAAATATGACTCTCGTTACCGCAGAGTGGGTTGTTTTTTTAAGGCTATTCATACTGCTATGCAGAGGATGCCTGGAAGTTGGCAAGCTGTTAAAAGCCCCTACTATTTTTAAAATAGGCCTAATGTCAGGGGCCTCTTAGTTCTACATGTATTCACATTATATAGACAATGTGTCCACCTGGTAAAAACTAGAGGCTGCACGAAACTCAGGCTACAATACGACCATTCTGTTCTGCTCTAACCATTCAATTGATAGATTCTACGTCAAAACAATTAGCTTTCATTGTTTCCAATGATAACGTCACCTTAAGAGGAGGAATGCAAACCTGTTTTCAAATGTAAGGTTTTGAATTTGTTTGACATTTCTCAGTAATGACACCCTCAGACACCCAATATCATTCATGCTATGCCATCAGTAATAACTCAGATGTTAAGGGGGTTGAAGCTTTTCCTCCCAAATCAGATATGCTTTGTTTTTCAACAAAGATATACATTTCATGCATAATATATGTTTCTTACAATTGTTTTTATTGCAAGCTGCACACAGGTGATACTGAGTCTTCTCGAGTAATAGATTATAAACTACACCATGCTTAAATAGACTCCTAAGTTATTATTTCATATGTGACATATGTAAGAAAGGGGAGGGAAGAGTCAATTATATTGAGTAATTGATTTTATATTGGAACATTTATTACTCAAACCTGTTTTATGGAAGAGGAAAATATATATTTCTGATAAACTAATATTTTATCAAATGGTGAATTAATATAACATTTAGAATTATTGAGAAGGGGTTATATCCAGGGACTAGCTCACCTTTAAATTACAATAACATTTCTCTGCTTTGGACTGATGAGTATATGATTCTTGTATGTTAAATGACTAACACAAACCTTACATTTATGCATGTGCATGTGTCAGGAA
This sequence comes from Harpagifer antarcticus, assembly GCA_902827135.1. NCBI lineage: Eukaryota > Metazoa > Chordata > Actinopteri > Perciformes > Harpagiferidae > Harpagifer > Harpagifer antarcticus. The sequence goes on from CADEHL010001385.1 coordinate 114,644, forward strand.
GGCTCCCAAATAATTCTGAGGGGCCTATCCTATTTTTGTAATTAAATGATAATGTGCTAATCCATTACTTTGAGTTGTCTGCACTCAGGAAAACATCCCTATCAGGTGTTAACCCAATAACTAGGACAGCTCTGAAGGCCAAGGGTCAGAGAGAGAGGGTCACACTCTCCGGCTGCAGAGGGCACCCCCAGCCACGGGCAAGGAGGCACGAGGTCGTTCGAGATGAGAGGATTCTAATCTTCAACTATCTGAGGAGATGGGATGCTTCTTCACCATTCTGCTCGGTGGGCTCAGGCAGACAACCCTGCGGGACGAGCGAGGGCTTCAGAGGCTTCATACAAGGTTCCTTGTTTCTTGGAGGAGCAGATGTCTTCCTAACCTCTCCATCACGGGGGGAGACCTGGATGCACCATTTGGAATACGCAGTTGCACTGCTCTCAAGCAGATACCAGAAGGAATGCAGGCAGATGAGCCTCCGTTTCACTGGGAGATCTCACAGTGCTCACTGAATTGAGCCACACAAAAGCAGAGCAATTGGGGGGTTGAAATATGGCGCTCTGAGGACGAAGAGTTTGAGCCAATCAGCACCTCAGTGCTAATCTACAGTATCAGGATGCCTTTACACACACACCCGACACTCTTTGTCATAAAGAGAGGAGGAGAACGAGTCAGAAAGACTGAAGGACATGTTCTTCCAGCTTTCGTACAAAGATGAACTTTGAATTGATTTTATATCTTGGATGTTTACAGATGTACAATTAATGACTGTCTTTATATTTCTAATGACCAGACATGTGTTGAATAGTGGTGATTAATATATTTTGCCGGATCAGATTACACCTTCGCACTTAACAAAATTAATTAATTAATATTTTCAGATTATAAAGTATTGAATAATAAGATATTTCTACTATTATCACAGATAATGTTAATATCCTTAATCGTCCAGCAATCAGGCTTAACAACACTACTCTTTAATGTATTATCCATGCACAGAAAGACCTACAATGATGTTTCAAGTACTGGATTAATTTCAGTTTTGGCCCAAAACAAATATTTATAATATTTGATATAACAATTATGTAGCATATTTGATCCTCAAATTAGAGAAGTATAATTTAAAGAAATTGATATTCTATATTCAACATTAGATAAACACAGAAGAATCCTTTCCAAGTACCATAAGTAGATGCTCAGGTAAGTATGGCTAATGGGAATAATTGATAGACTTAATTTGGCACAGATTAGTGGTAGCATTTACAAATGTGATAATTCAAGTTTTAAGAATGTTTAATCCTTCCTTTCCAGGTTTTTACAAAAGTCTTTGAATAGTTGCCTAACTTTTCCTTTTCAGATTTTGAACAATGTACTTGACTAAAATGAATGTATTGATTTGACTAATGTGCCTTACTAATGACTAAAGCGTATGTAAGTAAACGTAAAAGTAATCCTAATATTGAGGACACTGCACTTTTGCAGATTACAGATTGATAAAATCACAACTGTGAATTGTATACCTTAGCTGGATCTCTTAGGATCCTAAGTTTTAAAATGCTTTTGACTAGTGATTGCCTTGAAGTAAATCTTTAAAGCGGTAAGCTGGTTTTGATTTTATAGTTTGATGAATGAAATTAACTAATGATAAATGATAAGATATATTAGTTTAAAACAAATATTTAGCTATTTTTGCATCTGTGTTTTATGTGTGTTCATTATTGTGCTTTTGACGAAAGATGATCAAACACTGATGAGATGATTTTTCCTATTATGATTGTCTGTATCAATCATTGTGATTGAGTGTTTCAATCTTATTCTACTTTGTGATGTAATTAATGTAAGGTGAGACCACACTCAAATCTGGAGACGCCTATTGAGTTGAGTATTGACCAAATTATTATTAGACTAATGTTTTTAGGTTATCATAAATGATAAAAACGGAGGACTGTTAAGGAAATAATTGTCCTCGACTCCTAGAGATGACGTGCATGACTAACCCTGACGTCTGTTTATCTCCTTTAAGGACATAGGCTGCTTCAGCCATGTCGTTTGTTTCAATTCATGTTTCATTTAGTTACAAATATGTGATATATCTGAACAACAAAGTGCTCAAAAATCATTTTATTCATTTGTTGGAAACATTTTCATGATCGCTTTTTTCGTTTTACATTTTCATTTATTGTCATTTCCATTCAGTCACTCATTAAGTGCTATTAAAAATGTTAATGTGCTACATATCCACACAAACACGCAAAGTGTGCAATCCAATGAATGTTAATCTAACTGGGTTTTGATAGATAACATATCTCTTTCTCTTCTCTCAATTATTTTATTTCTATTGTGCACTCTAATCAATATTAATCTAACTATTGTTAGTTTATACATTTTAAGAATGGCGTTTATCTTTTTTGAGAATGAGTTCTTATTTTATTTGTATTTATTGGGGTCTGCAACAGATGATACAAATGTTTGTGTCAGTAAATGTGTGGCGGGGGTGTTTGTGAACACAACGGGGACAGAGCTGCTGTCAGACGATCAGCTGTGCAGCGTCATCACAAACGGACGTCGCTTCAGTGATGCTCCGGAGGAAACGACGTCCCATTGCTCTTAAAACTCATTTCCCTGCTTCTCTAGTTTCCTTGCGTCTCTCCATGCTTCCCTGGAGAGACGCAGGGAAACGACGCAAGTGTGGGACGCAAGGATTTAATTTAACCGAAGTGAGAGGCACCTACAGAAACTGCACGGACTTCACTTGTGCAATGTTCAGGGTGCAAGATGCACGATATACTGTATATTCAAAGGCTAAATATGTGTTAAAATAACAATTTGAATAAGGCATTGTGGAGACATCCTTGATAGGTAAAAAGGTAAACCAATAACATTGAATATAATTTCCAAGGATCAGGAGAGTGATTCAAAAATGATCAGTCCCCTATTATCGTGAATCATATCGCAATTCCAGAATCCGTCTAAATAAATCACAATAGGTTATTCTTTCCAAATTGTGCAGCGCTATTTAAACTGGTTCTGATGAACGGCATGAAGACACACTGTAAATACACTTGATATACAAGATGCAACGATGCTCGTGGCCCTCAGAGTGTGTGAGGCAGACAGTGTGTGTGTGTGTGTGTGTGTGTCAGGGGCTCAGTAGGACGTCTGCTAAGTGTGTGTGGTGGCCTTCACTGCACTGTGGTCCTTCATCATCTCCTTAAAGCTTCCCCGGCGCAGTGCATGCATTATCATATTTATACGGGTGGTGAAATGCACAAAGAAGTGTGTGTGTGTGTGTGTGTGTGTGTGTGTGTGTGTGTGTGTCTCACAGCTGTGTATACACTATATGCATATGACATTAATTGAATGAAGCTGCTACTACAGCGGACATCTTCCCTACCCTTTTTCAAACATATTTTCAGAGCTCCCCTTTGATGCTGCGTCCTCGTATTGATCTTGTGTACTCTGCTTTTTTATCTTTGAAGCAGCAGACCAGTTTACGCACAACAATCAAGTCAAGGTCAGTTCACAATGATTTACTTTGTGTCCGTCTCTATCCGTCTGTCTTCTGGCTAACTGGAGCACTTCAGCTCTTTCGATCCGTCCGGCCCGGAGAAAAAACATTTAGCCGATGCCGCTCTTATCTCCCTGCTGCTCTAATCTCCTGTGAGCTGCAGGAGTGGAGGCAGAGGGGATGTCATTGTCCGGGGAAGTGAACCTGCAACCTTTTCCAATTTCACCCCCGCGCTTCAAAAGCCCTTCCGCCTGGACGAGCTCACGTCCCGGACAAAGGTGCCATTTGCTTTTCATTTCCTCCACGATAAGAGAGCAGAAGAAAGTATTGTATATTGTAATGCTCCCTCACCTCTCTGACATCAGCAGGATTGAGGTACGGGCGAAAGATCAATACAAATTAAAAGTAAATACAAAAAAAAACGAGAGGGAAGATAGAGGAGATACATTACCATTTCCTCTCAGACACTGGCTTTGTTTGTTCAACAAAGACTAAGGGCGGACGAGGAAAAGTTAAAAAGACGAGATCTGACGGTGAAATCTTTCAGAATCACATTAAAAATGGGCCTATTGCTGCTGATGTTCAGGTGTATATCAGTGTGTAGTGTCTCTACTTTAAAGAGTCCTCTCCTGCTGATGTTCAGGTGTATATCAGTATGTAGTGTCTCTACTTTAAAGAGTCCTCTCCTGCTGATGTTCAGGTGTATATCAGTATGTAGTGTCTCTACTTTAAAGAGTCCTCTCCTGTTGATGTTCAGGTGTATATCAGTATGTAGTGTCTCTACTTTAAAGAGTCCTCTCCTGCTGATGTTCAGGTGTATATCAGTAGTGTCTCTACTTTAAAGAGTCCTCTCCTGCTGATGTTCAGGTGTCAGTATGTAGTGTCTCTACTTTAAAGAGTCCTCTCCTGCTGATGTTCAGGTGTCAGTATGTAGTTGCAGATGGTTTCCTCAAACTCCCAGCACCAGTGACTGTGACATCATCCCTCATCTGGACTCTCAGCTGCGTGCTCGATGTTCTGGAGAAACACACTTATGTTTTTGTGCAATGAGCCACGCTGCTACACGTTCAGCTTCCAGTGTTGATTTATTGCAGTGTCCTTGTGTTCCTCCAGCCGGACGTTCACTCTCCTCTCTCGGCGCAAGAAACCTGCATCCTGATATTCTATCATTATAGGAGCAATATCTACAGTCCATTAGGCAAATTACATCTGTCTGGCAACACGTTCCAGAGTGTAAGCACACCTGGTGGCCTCGCATCCATCAGCTCTGCAGGAAGAGGAAGCGTGTTTCTCTGCACACCGCTCTGTTTCTACATCCAGAGGAATGGCTTCACGATGGCGCACATGTCCACAGGGGTGCATCCGGTTAGGGGGACATGAAAATGCACTGTTTACTTCAACACTTTTCATGTGTAAATGTGGAGATACAGCAGTAGCTAGAATATATCTTCATGTCTCTTCTACATCAACATGTGTCCCCTCTTCTTCATGTCTCTTCTACATCAACACGTGTCCCCTCTTCTTCATGTCTCTTCTACATCAACATGTGTCCCCTCTTCTTCATGTCTCTTCTATATCAACATGTGTCCCCTCTTCTTCATGTCTCTTCTACATCAACATGTGTTCCCTCTTCTCCATGTCTCTTCTACATCAACATGTGTCCCCTCTTCTTCATGTCTCTTCTACATCAACATGTGTCCCCTCTTCTCCATGTCTCTTCTCCATCAACATGTGTCCCCTCTTCTCCATGTCTCTTCTACGTCAACATGTGTCCCCTCTTCTTCATGTCTCTTCTACATCAACATGTGTCCCCTCTTCTTCATGTCTCTTCTACATCAACATGTGTCCCCTCTTCTTCATGTCTCTTCTACATCAACATGTGTCCCCTGTTCTTCATTAAGATATCGGATCCACACGAATATATATTAGCTCTATATGTGTAGCTTAAGTTACATTTTAAAGGTATCCTATCATGCTATTCTTAGCCATATATTATGGGTCTCAGATATATGAAAATATATAAAAACATGTCTATGAAGTGTTTTGCTCAAAATACCAAACAGATCATGCATTTTGGAAACCCCTCTGTTTCAGCCCTGTTAGAGAAACGCTGATTCTGAGTCCTTAGCTTGAAAGAAAAAGAGGAGGCGGAGCTAATGCCTGATCAGAATTCTACCGGCAGATGCTCAGCTAAATGCTGCCGTGCTGTCATGTTCCAAACCACATCAAGGATTCTCTCTGAAACAGTCTGGAGCTCAAAGGCTTTCTCTCTTGCCGGTTATACCACAAGGTGAGTTCCTTTTTACTTCCTGCTTCTTCACACACATGCTCTCCAGTACAGGTTAGCTCTGAGTGTTAGCGATGCTAATGTAAACACAGACCACATTACATCCAAAACAGTCGGGCATTGTTTCTGATAGCAACGTTTCTGATAGGTCCACATTTTAGATATTACGTCATATCGGACGGAAATCTGGATCAGCTCCGTTGTTCCCCGTTTTTAGAGATTTGGGTACGGAGGAAAAGAGAGAGGGATTTATTTTCTGACGCTGCGTGAGTTCCCCGACACACCGGGGACACTTGGTGATGTAGAAAAGACATCAAAAAGTGCATTTTGCATGATAGGTCCCCTTTAAATTCGCTTTCCTACACCTTTGCGACTAAAACACGGTGGATGGATTCTTTAGCAATTCGATCAGTTAACATTTGCTAAGTCTAGAAGAGTTGCACGATTTAAAGAAGACGTCTTTTTGATAGAGTGCATCGAAAAGGCATTGCTCTCTGAGCCGCTGTCTACTCTGACGAACACCTTCAGAGACGTGGTGTCATTTCCAGCGTTATTGCTTCTGTGTATGTGAGCGGAGCCCTGGGATTACCGTCAGAACAAATTAAAAACAAATAAAGGAGTCGGAGGGAAACAGAAGGCAAAGTTCCTGATCCATCACGCTCTGATTTATGGAGCGCTGATCCGTTTCGGGCCGGGTCAGAGAGCTAGAGAGTGAGTTTGCATTCTGGCCGCCTCATTTTCAGCTCACCTGCCAGTCAATAACCTATTTAGTTTAGTGTCAGTGCTGTATGGGGGGGGGGGGGGGGGGGGGCTTATTGACAAGCTGAAGAAAAAACCCCTTCAACAGGCCCCCAGCTGCAAGTGGCAGATAAACTGCTTTTGAAAATTAATTCTTTCATTGCCCCTGAGTCCAAATGAATTATTAAAAGCAACCCCCATCCCCACCCAAGGCTGTTCACTTTTTAAAGAATGACCAAAAACATCAGAGGTGGGAAGTAGTGGTGTGAGGAAAGTTTCTGTACTTTTCCTTTAGCCTTATCCCACAGCGTTACAGTGTCAGGGTCCTGATCCTCAGACGGGAGGACATTTATCACGGAGGAGGACCCATTTTTAAAATGACATTTCTAACTGGCCTGCTTCCAGCTGGAGGACCAGGCTCCCTGACACCGAGGCTCAGAGGTAGTGGAGTACAAATACTGCGTTACTGTACTTAAGTACATTTTTCTGGTATCAGTACTTTATTCCACTACTTATTTTCCTGATGACTTTTTACTTTGACTTCTTACATGTTGAACACAAATACCTGTACTTTCTACTTCTTACATTTTGAACACAAATACCTGTACTTTCTACTTCTTACATGTTGAACTCACATACCTGTACTTTCTACTTCTTACATGTTGAACTCACATACCTGTACTTTCTACTTCTTACATGTTGAACTCAAATACCTGTACTTTCTACTTCTTACATGTTGAACTCAAATACCTGTACTTTCTACTTCTTACATGTTGAACTCAAATACCTGTACTTTCTACTTCTTACATGTTGAACACAAATACCTGTACTTTCTACTTCTTACATGTTGAACACAAATACCTGTACTTTATACTTCTTACAAGGGCCTACGGAGATCGGCCTATCATGAGCCAATACAAATGTAAAAAAGAAATTCAATTTTTATTTTTTTATTTCGGGTGTTTTTTAAACATTTTTAAATAAACAATGTCTTGGCTTTCAGAATATGAGACTTTTATTTCCAAAGTCACACGATAAATACATGTTTGAAGCTTGTAAAGGGAAGAAGACAGCTCGCACTCTGCTGTTCCTCAGCGCCGCTCCCCTCCCTCCGGCTGAAATTATGAATGTAAGGCGTATACAGTAATCATAAATAACACGGCAGGGTCCGTTACAGTTTGTTTTCATCTGATTTAAAAAAAACAAAGTCTTGGCTTTCAGAATATTAAACTTGTTTCGGCAAATTCAGATGATAAATACAACTTTGAAGCTTCGGCATAATTACTAGCGGAGAACGGAGTAACTTGACGTCACTGCAGGCATAACAACAGCCGGTGTTTCTCGTGAGTGTTTTCCCCGGGAAACAAACACAATACACACAAATGCAAAAATACACAAACATACACACACGTATACACACACACACACACACACACACACACACACACACACTCGTGAGCTTCCCCCAGACCAGTAATCCAAATGAAAATATCTTCCCTCCATACTATTTTGATCATTTGCTCCGCTAATCAATGAGTTCGATGGATTCCAGAGATGACTCAGAATCAGTCAGTGGGCACCACTTAACAGCCAATCAGAATGAGAATATGCTTCACATGTGACTTATTCAAATTGCGAGTGATTGAGTGACAGATGAAGGTTGTTTAGGAGAAAATGTCGGAGGAGAAAAAGTTTGAGAGTGGCGCTCCGAAAAAGAAATTGTTGAGGGAAAAGGAGTTTCGAGACAAGCAGCTATTATAACAAATGCCGAAGCTTACAGGTTATTTTAAACCTGTAGGCCAGGATGAGGAGGAAGGACAGATTAGTTCTGTAACGAGCGAACGCGGGGCCTCGGAGCCAAGTATGCCGTCTGGTTCTGATAGCGATGGAGTAGCGGGAGAGGAAGAACAGACAGGAGGGACATTATCTGTTGGAGGAGATGGAGAGGACAACGAGGACTTGCTACGTGGAGGGGAGCCAACGGCAACCGGACAAATACATGAATAATGACTATACTATAAATGACTTTGATTTGTTGTTTAAATAGGGGGCCCCAGGGCCTGATGGCAGGTTAAGGCAGGCTTGATTCCGTGCCTATTGATTTGAACACAATCCGTGTATCCATCATTTCCTGGTCTTCTGCTGCTACAACCCGTTGCTGCAGATACACGCTTTACAATATCAGGAAGATACGTCCCCAGCTGACCCAGAAAGCCACGCAGGTTCTGGTCCAGGCTCTCGTCACCTCACGCCTAGACTACTGCAACTCCCTCCTGGCTCGTCTACCTGCATGTGCCATCCGACCTCTGCAGCTCATCCAGAATGCAGCGGCTCGTCTGGTCTTCAACCTTCCTAAATTCTCCCACACCACTCCTCCGCTCCCTTCACTGGCTCCCGATAACTGCTAGAATCCACTTCAAGACACTGGTACTTGCGTACCATGCTGGGAATGGATCTGGCCCTTCCTACATCCAGGACATGGTTAAACTGTACACCCCAGCACGTGCACTCCGCTCTGCATCAGCCAAACGGCTCGCTGCACCCTCGCTGCGAGGGGGACCCAAGTTCCCATCAGCAAAAACACGTGGGTTTGCTATCCTGGTTCCAACATGGTGGAATGAGCTCCCCATTGACATCAGGACAGCAGAAAGCTTACACACCTTCCGGCGCAGACTGAAAACTCATCTCTTTCGACTCCACTTCAAGCGATAGAATTACTAACAAAGAACTGCTAACAGAGCACTTACAGTGGGGCAAAAAAGTATTTAGTCAGCAACCAATTGTGCAAGTTCTCCCACTTAAAAAGATGAGAGAGGCCTGTAATGTTCATCCTAGGTACACTTCAACTATGAGAAACAGAATGAGAAGAAAAAAAATCCAGAAAATCACATTTTATTTTAAAGAATTTATTTGCAAATGATGGTGAAAAATAAGTATTTGGTCAATAACAAAAGTTCATCTCAATACTTTGTTATATACCCTTTGTTGGCAATGACAGAGGTCAAACGCTTTCTGTAAGTCTTCACAAGGTTTTCACTGTTGCTGGTATTTTGGCCCATTCCTCCAAGCAGATCTCTAGAGCAGTGATGTTTTGGGGCTGTCGCTGGGCAACACGGACTTTCAACTCCCTCCAAAGATTTTCTATGGGGTTGAGATCTGGAGACTGGCTAGGCCACTCCAGGACCTTGAAATGCTTCTTACGAAGCCACTCCTTCATTGCCCGGGCGGTGTGTTTGGGATCATTGTCATGCTGAAAGACCCAGCCACGTTTCATCTTCAATGCCCTTGCTGATGGAAGGAGGTTGTCACTCAAAATCTCACGATACATGGCCCCATTCATTCTTTCCTTTACACGGATCAGTCATCCTGGTCCCTTTGCAGAAGAACAGCCCCAAAGCATGATGTTCCCACCCCCATGTTTCACAGTAGGTATGGTGTTCTTTGGATGCAACTCAGCATTCTTTCTCCTCCAAACACGTCTAGTTGAGTTTTTACCAAAAACTTCTATTTTGGTTTCATCTGACTATATGACATTCTCCCAATCCTCTTCTGGATCATCTAAATGCTCTCTAGCAAACTTCAGACGGGCCTGGACATGTACTGGCTTAAGCAGGGGGACACGTCTGGCACTGCAGGATTTGAGTCCCTGGCGGCGTAGTGTGTTACTGATGGTAGCCTTTGTTACTTTGGTCCCAGCTCTCTGCAGGTCATGGACTAGGTCCCCCCGTGTGGTTCTTGGATTTTTGCTCACCGTTCTTGTGATCATTTTGACCCCACGGGGTGAGATCTTGCGTGGAGCCCCAGATCGAGGGAGATTATCAGTGGTCTTGTATGTCTTCCATTTTCTAATAATTGCTCCCACAGTTGATTTCTTCACACCAAGCTGCTTACCTATTGCAGATTCAGTCTTCCCAGCCTGGTGCAGGTCTACCATTTTGTTTCTGGTGTCCTTTGGCAGCTCTTTGGTCTTGGCCATAGTGGAGTTTGGAGTGTGACTGTTTGAGGTTGTGGACAGGTGTCTTTTATACTGATAACGAGTTCAAACAGGTGCCATTAATACAGTTAACAAGTGGAGGACAGAGGAGGCTCTTAAAGAAGAAGCTACAGGTCTGTGAGAGCCAGAAATCTTGTTTGTTTGTAGGTGACCAAATACTTATTTTACCGAGGAATTTACCAATTAATTCTTTAAAAATCCTACAATGTAATTTCCTGGATTCTTTCCCCCCATTCTGTCTCTCATAGTTGAAGTGTACCTAGGATGAACATTACAGGCCTCTCTCATCTTTTTAAGTGGGAGAACCTGCACAATTGGTGGCTGACTAAATACTTGTTTGCCCCACTGTATATACTAATAAAGGACTGGCTTCTCTATAGCCAGTTGAGTAGCACTTGAAATGTTTGGCTCTATGAAACCTGATGTACTTATATGATTCTGTTTTCTTCAAGGTTGTGTCTTCCTGGTCGAACGCACTTATTGTAAGTCGCTGTGGATAAAAGCGTCAGCCAAATGTAATGTAATAAAGAGGGACCAAAGGAAACGTTGTCATGTTGCCGTTGTTCAGCATGGAAACATTCATTAGCTAACAATGACATTATTGTTCTATTAATATAAAGGGAGGTCAGGTACTCTTTAAAGCAGCTGCTAGTTATGGGGACTTTTTACTGAAGTACATTTCAAAGCCTCTTTACTTTGACTTGAGTAAAGAAGTTTAGTCAGTACTTCTACTTTCACCAGAGTATTTTCAAACACGAGTATCTGTACTTCTACTCGAGTGTGTGCTCTTGCCCTCTCTGATAAACATTCATTTTGCAAATTATTTATCTAATATATTATTCTATTTACTTATATATAGAAGCCACCTGGGCGCCTCCCTAGGGAAGTGTTCCAGGCACGTCCAGCTGGGAAGAGACCAAGGGGTAGACCTAGGACCAGGTGGAGGGATTATATCTCTTCGCTGGCCTGGGAGCGCCTTGGGACCCCCCAGTCAGAGCTGGTTGATGAGGGGAAAGGAAAGTTTGGGGCTCTCTGCTGGAACTGCTACCCCCGATACCCGACCACAGATAAGCGGAAGAAGATGGATGGACTTATATATAGACTCTTCTTGCACTATTTCTATTTTATTTGTATTAACTTGCAGATCTCAAAACATTCTTTTGCACTATTTTATCTATTTTATGTCCTATATATATATATATACAAGGGTGTAACTTTGGTTTGAGAAGTGGGGGGGACACAAAACAGGGGGTCCTCTGCAATGAAACATTGTTCTCGATTTAATTCCATTTCCTGCCTTCTCCTCTCGATGTGACCGGCTGGCCTTATGAATCTTCCAGAGCAGAGACTTTCCTCCAGTGAGCCGCGGCCTCTATATGTCACAGGTTAGACTGGCACTTTAAATAGAGAGCCACATTCAACCCCAGAGTAAATATTGATGACAAATGAAGTGCAGAGTGCATGATGGGAGATGTGGCAGCTCTAATTGAAGAGGCTTTCTCACTTGAAGTCAAGGCGAGTTTGTTAATGTAACACATCTCAACAACAAGGCTGTACAGAGTGAGAATAACAGAAACAGCGTTAGGATGCAGTGCAACAGGAACAAGTTATAGAACTCAATTGCAGCAGCTGTTGAAAGATCATTATTAAAGCAGAGAGACTGTTCAGGTTCAGACCCTCTGACGTTTGAATCGGTGGCTCTTTGTCCGAATATTATTTGATGTCATGCAAATAATTCACAAGACATGTTATAAAAATGTAAAAAAACAGATTTCAGTTTGCATTTCTCTATGACAACACCACAAGAGTTATATCTCCCACCAAAATACAAGTAATCACTGTTTATTATGGTGATTAACTTGACTACATTTGTGTTTTCCATTGACACCACTCCTTACATGAGACTATATCAAGCTGAGAGTCTGGTTTTAGTCCATTGATCAGTAAGGACTGTTGTCTCTGTGGTTTCGGACCCTCCTGATGTCTCAATAAGCTGCTCTGTGTCGTGAAATTGTCAGACATGCCAATGATTCACAAAATATGTAAAATAAACGGGTTTCACTTCTTTATAACAACACCACAAGTGTACAGTATTTGTTGTATCTCCCGCCAAAATGCAAGTAATCCCTGATTATTATTAACTTGAATACATTTCTGTGTTTCGCTTGACACCACTCCTTAAAAAGAGAATTATTAAAAGGTCTGTCTCGTCTCCGCAGGTTCGGACCCTCCTGATGTTTGAATCGTCTGCTCTAAATGACAGCTTCTCCTCACAGAGACGCCCAAAGACCTCCCTCCCTCTCTCTCCTCGGGTTTCAAAGGGCGTGCGACCTGCTGCTGTGGGCTGTCAGGAGGAGATGTGAGCGTGCGGCGGGGAGATAACCTGCGCAGGACTCTTCCCCATTGACAGGCTTATTAACGGAGAAACCTCAGAGGAAAAAGCTCCCGTATCGACGGAGGGATCAGGGGAGAAGAAACCTTCCCTTATCGCCAGGGATTAAAGCCTGGCCTGCTCTGATAAATTAATTATTCTCTCTTATCTGTCATGTTTAAAGACTGTCACACAAACCCACCTGGAGCCACAGCGATGAGAGGCGAGCAGGAAGCAATCAGACTGTGATGAGCTGAGCTTTGTCCAGCCTGTGAGCTGCATGGCGGCAGAGATGCAAGAGAAAAACGCTTCAACAGAGGTCTGTGAAGGAAGAGAGGAAGTAACCGAGGCACATGGTAGTTGTTAGGTTTCTCTAGTTCAACATTATATTCTGTGCAACACCGGCAGTGTCAAAATGCAACAGTTGCGCTTCCTTTGTGGGTTGTCTGGATGAATGTTGATTTAATCATATACAATTGAACTCGGACAACAGAAGCTATCTGCGGATTCAGAGGAGAAGCTGCTGGTTGGAAATGATTTTACAACAGAGGGTAAACGAGGCACATGCAATTCTTATGTCTCTCTATTTCAATGCTGTACTGAAATGCATATTGCTCTCCATGACCTGGCCCTTTTCTTTTTTAAATGCAAGATGACATCGGTAACTTTCAGTAAATAAGGTAACAGTGGCCGATGTTTATCTGTTGTTTCACACCAACAGAAGCTAGCTGCTGATGCAGAGGAGAAGCTGCTGGTCTAGACGCGACATTGGAATGAAGTTTAAGGCATATTCTATAACACATAGGTTTGAGCAAGCTCTCTGATTGGTCAATAGGCGTGTTTGATTCCACGATCAAACAACGATCAAATAGAACGTGCCTAATCACAAAGTATCCAGTGGCCTACACACGCCACTAGCCTACCGGAACTACTTGAGCCTACATCGTGTGGTTTCCATAGCAACGTTTCGGGACACACAGCCGTTACACGGTTATACATTGTCTCTCGTTGGAAATCGGTAGCTACAAAATGTCAGAAGCACCTGCATACAGCGGCTGGCGGAGGCAGGGTTGGAGGCCAGAGAAATCATGTCCAGGAACTACTTTCTGACGGAGATTAACTCAAGCAGAAAGCGTAGGTTTGGGAGCAAATTAGCACATTATGACATTATTTTACGATATTGTTGATTACAATGATAGTTTGTGTTATAGAATCGCAATCATACACTTGAGGCCGTTCTTGAACGTCATTATTGGTACGACAGTACTGCGGCAGGACCGAGGCGCTTGCGCCGAGGTCCGTACGCCTGTACTGGATGATTGCTTAACGCAAACTCAAATCTAAAACAATACTGGTCCTTGTGTTCACTGACGTTGGTCTTTGGGCAGATAAGCTGTCAGTGGTCGATGTTTATCTGTTGTTTCACATCAGTTTAGTGCCGGCTAAATGTTGATTTAACTATTTACAATGGAACTCTGTCAACAGAAGCCATAGCTGCTGATTCAGAGGAGAAGCTGCCGGTCGGACACGAAAGCAAAGATGGAGGAGAGAAAGGCTTCAACAGACGTTTCTGAAGTAAAACGTTAAGAGACATGAAAAGAGGAACATAACAATACTTTAATATACTACTAGTTGATTTAAACATTATATTCTGTAAAAGAATGACAGTATTCGATGCAGAAATCGCGTTCCCTTTGTGGGGTTCATACGACATTCCCGTCGGCCTTGCCATTGTTAAAAACACAAGATGAAATGGGAAACTCGACGCTAAACCAACACACCTTGTGGAGCAGATAAGCTGTCAGTGGTCGATGTTTATCTGTTGTTTCACATCAATTTAGTGCCGGCTAAATGTTGATTTAATTATTTGCAATCGAACTCGGACAACAGAAGCCATAGCTGCTGATTCAGAGGTGAAATACAAAATGTTGGGCATGTGCAACAATTACAGAGAAAGATCAGTCATACTCCGTTTTAATCAGCAGTAATAATCAGCCCCTGGGTAGAGACACACACACACACACACACACACACACACACACACACACACACACACACACACACACACACACACACACACACACACACACACACACACACACACACACACACACACACACACTCACATACACATAACATTAGCTATAACATTAGCTGCCATCGGTTAGTTAGCTCAGTTAGCTGTGCTGCACAAAACAAGTTAGCAACATTAGCTGGCATGCTATGTCTCATGTTCTGATACATGAAAGCAAAGATGGACAATGTAAGGTTTTTCAAGCTTCGGCAGAGGTAAGATACATTAACATCTAATTTCTTATGAATCTCATATCCAATGTATGATTCTGTGAAACGATGGCAACATAGAATTGTAGGTGTTGTGTTTCCTATTGGTGTTTTACCCTATCTTTTACTGTGTTTTATGCCTTCTATTCTACATTGTATAGTGTACTGTCTGTAAAGCACGTTGTATATCCGTGTTGAGAAGGGTGCTATATAAATCAAGTGGAACTTACTTTCCTTTATAACAGGTTCATGTAGCATTCCAGCTGGCCTCGCCAATTGCAGAAAAAGGCCAAATTAAATGGTGAAATCAAAGCAACAACAACGCTCGTAACCTCGTTGACCTCCATCGTCCTATCGGCGAACGAGACGTCAGGGCCGAAGTTTATCTGTTGTGACGCATCAATGTTGTGCCGCTCAAACAGAAGGAACTGCTGAGTCAGAGAAGAAGCTGCTGGCTGGACCCTTTAATATATGAAAGGCATGATGACAAAGGACACATGTGAAAGTACAGACATAATGAGCTGAGGTGTTACGGTGTCTCGAGAGGAGAGAAACGGTAGCAGGAAGTAAAGAAATGATCTTTGAGAAGAGGTTATATTTAAAGAGTGTTTCATATGAATTGGTGGTTATTCAAAGGAAGTGTAATGAAGGGCTTTATGACCTCAAAGAAGTTATTCATACTATTAAGATGTCTCTGTTTATCCAGCACAAAAGGGGGATAAATAATGAACAGAAAAGCATTGTCTATCGGCAGAAATGTTTCTCTATTCTATTGCTGCTGCATTAATGTGTGTGTTGCATGTTAGTGCTGCAGATGTGTTTCCGAGCCGCTCCGATTACAACGAGAACGTGACGTCATATTTACACTAGACGGATCCTTTCTAGCCATAACCGAGGAGCAGAGAGGCTTGGTAGTGTTAGAAATTAAAATCAATGTTGATATGGCGTAATTTCAATTATGGTTAGCATTAGCATGTGGCGAAATGCTACGTTTTCAAACCGTGAATTGAAGTTGAAATGACGGGATGTTGGACCCTGAACACACTGGGTTTAGCACTCATTTATTGACGCTGAAATCGCGTTTATCAGGGAATGTTTAAATAACCACAGACACCAGAATGATGTAATTTAGCAACAGGCAATTGCATTGGACCCGCCCCCGACGACGCCGGCCAATAGGAGAAGACCTCGGATGATCACAGGAAGAGCGAGCCGAGAATCGATCTCTTCTCCTCCTGACCTGGACTGACCAACACATGGGGAGTGTCTCCGCTTGCACTTTCAGTCTGTCCTGCTCTCAGGGTTCAATAATGACTTACAGTAGCTGCAGGGCACCAGACCCAGGTGCCCTGCAGCTACTGCAATCAAAGCTGGACCCAGCACAGCCACACCCTCTCCAGATGAACCCACAGGGGCTTTATAAATAAAGCTTTATTATTAGTATTACATCAAAAGCTCCTCTGAACACGGTTTAGGTGTTTAACGCAGAGACCTGCCCTGCCCGTGTGATTGACAGGCCCTTCTGCGATACTAGCAGAACGTGAACGCGGGGAATATTAATGCGCTTCATATTTTATTAATTCTGAATCCGTGGGATATCAGCTTGGCGCTTTATGAAAAGAAAACATCAATCCTGCAGAGGTAATGAGCGCGGGAGCAATTTGGGGGCGTAAAGGGAGATAGACGGGGGGGGAGGGGAGGGGAGGGGATGTGAACCCCTCTAGTTATGTACTGAGGGAGGAGGAGAAAACTAATATGTGGCCCTTAACTGGTGGGGAGCGTCCATTAAATAAGCGCCGCGGGGAAGAGACGCCGCTGAGGTGTCGCATCGAGCTAAATGTTACATTTTCTGTTTGACAGCCCGTCGTCTAGATCTCTATATATGGGCATACCACTACCGCACTAAGCAACCCCCTGCAAACCATACATTTACTTTAAAGGTCCCCTAGCATACTGTTTCTCATCAATGTATCACAGGTCTCAGATATATACAGAGCCTGTCTCTGATTGGCTGAAACACCAAACAGATCATTGCAGCATTACCCATAATCCCCTCTGTTTCAGCCCTGTTTCCGAAGTGCTGATTCTCTGTCTGTTACTTTAGATGAAAATAAGGAGCCCCTCCCCACGCCCCTCTGAGAGACATTTGGTTACAAAGAACTCAATGGTGCTCTAGGAGGAGAGAGGGGGGGGGGGGGGGGGTTACCTTGGTTGCTGATTGGCTAATGGTTACACAAGACAAAACATCGTTATGACATCATAAAGTGGCCAAAATCTGATCAGCTCATTTTTTGATGTAGAAGAGACATGAAGAAGAGGGGACACATGTTGATGTAGAAGAGACATGAAGAAGAGGGGATACATGTTGATGTAGAAGAGACATGAAGAAGAGGGGACACATGTTGATGTAGAAGAGACATGAAGAAGAGGGGACACATGTTGATGTAGAAGAGACTTGAAGAAGAGGGGACACATGTTGATGTAGAAGAGACATGAAGAAGAGGGGACACATGTTGATGTAGAAGAGACATGAAGAAGAGGGGACACATGCTGATGTAGAAGAGACATGAAGAAGAGGGGACACATGTTGATGTAGAAGAGACATGAAGAAGAGGGGACACATGTTGATGTAGAAGAGACATGAAGAAGTGGATTTTGCATAATAGGGGACCTTTAACCCACTTAATGTAAATACTATCCTGCTTTGTATTGTGTCTAAATCCCTTCCATACTGTTTTATCTTCACACTCAACTGTATATTTGCTGCTGCTGCTGCAAAGCTATTCTCTGTTCAATTATTGTTGAATATAAACGTGTCCTTTGTGTTACCAGAAATACACCCAGGAAGTGTGAACAGTCCTCCAGATTGTTCATGTTCTCTTGAGCTATTTTCAGAACATTTTAACAAGTTATCCGAATTCAAAGTGTTAGAGACATGTCTCCTAAATGACGCCTATGTTTCTGTATTTCCTGTGCATGGATTTCTGCATGTGTGTGCATGTCTGTCTCTGTGTGTGTGCATGTGTGTGTGTGTGTGTGTGTGCATGTGTGTGTGTGTTGTATTCCCCTGATTGACGCGTGGGGGCTTTGTTGTTCTCAAAGCTTGTCACATACTTTAAAGCGTCAAAGTGACACGACAGCGCAGCATCAGGAGTGACGCCTGGTTTCATAAAGCATGCACGTGGAAGGAAAACGCTGTCAAGGTCAAAGCCAATAAAACGGAGACGCGTTACGGACGAGCTTCACAGCTCAGGGTTGACGAAATACAGAGGACTTGTCTTTATTTGTTTACTCTCAAAGGAACATCAGTGAAGAGCCGTTGATGGTTCGATGGCGGAGCCCCGAGGAGTTAAAGATAACAATGACGCGTCTGTCTTCATGGCCAAATTATAAAACGTACTTCTAGATGCCTGCAGCGAGAGCAGGTGGTGTCGTTATTGTCAGAGATGTTTTGTACGTAGTTAACAGAAAATACAAACAATGTTAGTCCATAAAATCTAAGGAACAGTTGCTTTTTCATTTGATTCTGAGAAAGGAATATTTGTTTTAGTGAAAAAGCAGAATAGGGCCTCTTTAACACAGGGATTTTAGCCTTTGCAGACCATTTACATGCACTAAAGCCTATGGAACACACTACAGGAGAGGAAAGACCCCAAAAAGCAGAATAGGGCCTCTTTAACATAGGGATTTTAGCCTTTGCAGACCATTTACATGCACTAAAGCCTATGGAACACACTACAGGAGAGGAAAGACCCCAAAAAGCAGAATAGGGCCTCTTTAACACAGGGATTTTAGCCTTTGCAGACCATTTACATGCACTAAAGCCTATGGAACACACGACAGGAGAGGAAAGACCCCAAAAAGCAGAATAGGGCCTCTTTAACACAGGGATTTTAGCCTTTGCAGACCATTTACATGCACTAAAACCTGTAGAACACACTACAACAAAAGCAGAATAGGGCCTCTTTAAGTTCCAAAGTTTTATCAAAACTTTGGGGATGATTATAATTTTGATGAATTACAAAAAGGACTTGTCTTTATTTGTGTGCATCTCTATGGAACATCACTTAAAAGCAGATCATGGTGAGATGGCGGAGCCCTGAGGATTTAAGGAAAACAATGCGTCTCTTTGTGGGCAAATTATAAAACGTCCAGCAGATGTGTGTGAGCAGGTGTGTGTGTGTGTTATTGTTAGAGGATGGGGCCATTGATGTGAGTATGTGATGGGAGCAGATGGATGTAAGAGTAATGACGTCTTCCATGTTCCACCGCCATTTACTGTCATTTCCTTACATTCAGGTTTTAAGTATCCTGATTTTTACATATGGTGCACAGACCTCAATAATTACATGATAGATGTTTAATATTCTCCGGGGCAGTATATTGTTCTCAAAACAGACAGTTTAATAGTTTGCCATTTGAAAAAGGCCATTAAGTGTAATCATAAAACATCTGGAACAGATCAGAGTCTGCAGACATGCGGGTCCATCGGCTGCCTCCTCTCTGTTTATTTGGACGGCTCCAGGCTGATGGCACAGCAAATACTCGAGACTAATAAAAGTGAGAAATGATTTTCTTTGTGATTCAATGAAAGTTTATTCAGTCAGAAATAATGAATCATACTCAGAGATGATGGCACTAACTCGATCACAGCCAACATCAGTCAGCAGCCACATGTCCTCTTTTGTCTTAATAACACATCTGTGGAAAACAAAGGAATGGGATTTCTCCAAGCGATATAGGATTATTGCAGAAAATAATCTCTGTGGCAAACCAAGTGTTTGTGATATTTACTCGTTTTGTTGAACAGGATAATCTCTAAACCAGTGGTTCTCAACTGGTCAGGCCTCGGGACCCACTTTTTACTTGGTCAGTAAATCGCGACCCAACATTTTGAAGCACTCAAATCTATTCAACAAAAAATTGTGCTGTAATATACGCTTTTCAGCATACAATATTAATTAAAGTGAAATACAGTGCATATATCCCTTATATCCCTTCACAGAACTAAAGTATGTTTTTAAAAAAGTTTAATGAGTTGATGGAATCAAAGCTGAACTGTATAAAAAGGCACACATGCTGGAAACCCAACCCAAGAAGGGGGGTCTGGGGGGATTCTCCCCAGGAGATTTTTAGAAATACTAACATAAACTATGCATTCTGGTACAATCTGAGAAGAAAATAAATAAATCTATCACTACCCGACATATTAATAATATGTTATGCCATTGTTTGTTTTTCACTTTGTTCTGAAGCTGAACTTGCTGCTCCACTCAGAGAGAAGAGCAAAGAGGAGATAGTCTGTGTGACTTACTTTAAATTGTGGGTAAGGGTAGATAACTCCCATTGTTCTGTGACCTGTCAAGCATCAAACCGAGGGTCATATTTCATTACGTGTTCATTTGTATCTGAAGTTGTACCCATGGATGTATAAAGAATAGTTCTACCGCAAAGTTATTCTCCGTGGGGACTTCCGGCAACAATCTTGATTCTGATTGGCCAGAAAACATCAGCAAAGATGTTTTATTCAGAAGATGATCACTACGTGACAGACGTTTTCAAAGCCGTTTATGGTTTCCGGTACTTCCTGTCCAACGCCTACTGCATGCACAGCGTTAGAAAATCGGGCCTTCAAAATAAAAGTTTGACTTTTTTCAAAAAAAAAAAAAAGATTCCAATTTTTTTTTTCAATTTTTTTTCTTCACTTTTTCCGCGACCCACTCGAAACGGATCCGCGACCCACTTTTGGGTCGCGACCCACCAGTTGAGAACCACTGCTCTAAACCACTTAAGTAAAAAGATAATGTTGGACTATAAAGGAACTACAGCACGGTCACATGACTTCACGTCACCACCGCTAAACTAAAGGTGGCTAATGTTGGGCTATAAAGGAACTAGAGCACGGTCACATGACTTTGCGTCATCACCGCTAAGCTAAAGGTGGCTAATGTTGGGCTATAAAGGAACTACAGCCCGGTCACATGACTTCACGTCACCACCGCTAAGCTAAAGGAGGCTAATGTTGGGCTATAAAGGAACTACAGCACGGTCACATGACTTCACGTTACCACCGCTAAGCTAAAGGAGGCTAATGTTGGGCTATAAAGGAACTACAGCACGGTCACATGACTTCACGTTACCACCGCTAAGCTAAAGGAGGCTAATGTTGGGCTATAAAGGAACTAGAGCACGGTCACATGACTTTGCGTCATCACCGCTAAGCTAAAGGTGGCTAATGTTGGGCTATAAAGGAACTACAGCCCGGTCACATGACTTCACGTCACCACCGCTAAGCTAAAGGAGGCTAATGTTGGGCTATAAAGGAACTACAGCACGGTCACATGACTTCACGTTACCACCGCTAAGCTAAAGGAGGCTAATGTTGGGCTATAAAGGAACTACAGCACGGTCACATGACTTCACGTTACCACCGCTAAGCTAAAGGAGGCTAATGTTGGGCTATAAAGGAACTACAGCACGGTCACATGACTTTGCGTCATCACCGCTAAGCTAAAGGTGGCTAATGTTGGGCTATAAAGGAACTACAGCACGGTCACATGACTTCACGTCACCACCGCTAAGCTAAAGGAGGCTAATGTTGGGCTATAAAGGAACTACAGCACGGTCACATGACTTCACGTTACCACCGCTAAGCTAAAGGAGGCTAATGTTGGGCTATAAAGGAACTACAGCACGGTCACATGACTTCACGTTACCACCGCTAAGCTAAAGGTGGCTAATGTTGGGCTATAAAGGAACTACATCACGGTCACATGACTTCACGTCACCACCGCTAAGCTAAAGGTGGCTAATGTTGGGCTATAAAGGAACTACAGCACGGTCACATGACTTCACGTCACCACCGCTAAGCTAAAGGAGGCTAACGTTGGGCTATAAAGGAACTACAGCACGGTCACATGACTTCACGTCACCACCGCTAAGCTAAAGGAGGCTAATGTTGGGCTATAAAGGAACTACATCACGGTCACATGACTTCACGTCACCACCGCTAAGCTAAAGGTGGCTAATGTTGGGCTATAAAGGAACTACATCACGGTCACATGACTTCACGTCACCACCGCTAAGCTAAAGGAGGCTAATGTTGGGCTATAAAGGAACTACAGCACGGTCACATGACTTCACGTCACCACCGCTAAGCTAAAGGCGGCTAATTTTGGGTTGTGATGATGTTCCCGGACAGGTTTAAGTTGTGTGTGAGGAAGTGCAGCTCTGTCTCTGCAGCAAAGTATTCTCAGGTATTATTCTTGCATCTTCTTATGAGAAAAATGTAAATAATTCAGAGCTTTGCAGGCCATTATCGGCTGTGACCGGCTTTAAGCTTCAGTATTAGTCTTGTGGTTATATTTCACCCAGACACCTCAGGGTAATGCAGCACACACACACACACACACACACACACACACACACACACACACACACACACACACACACACACACAGCACCGCTCTGGAAATAAGGCTGCAGTGATGATGGCATACTCTAAAGGTCACCGTGATAAAGGGATGCAAGCCACAGTCGTCTAACTGCAAATTGTGACAGCATGTGCAAAGGTGCTATCGGCCCTGAGGCATCATGGGACTCAGAAAGTTCCATGTACAGTAACAAACTGAAAGGATTATAACATACAGTACAGAAGCTAAAGAAGGAGCAGTGGACTACAGGTTATTAAAGTAATAGTTCAAATAGATTCTGCTGTAGAATAATAGTACTGCAATTATGAGTATAAGTATGTTGTTTACAGCTTCAAAGTGTAGGACAAAGGAAAATCAAATGTTTGTTAAGAATGTACAAGTCAAAATTCTGAGAAAAGTCTGAATTTTGAGAAACATTTCACAATGTTTAGAAAAGTAACATTTCTGACTTTTCTCAGAAAATGTTAAGAAAAGTTAAAAAAAATCTAAATTCTGAGAAAGTCAGAATTCTGAAAGTCAATATTCAAATATCAAATGTCTGCCGTGTTTATCTATTATACATCAATCACTATTTGTATACCTGTTTGACTACAATAACTATCAATTTCTTCAGTAGACCTGATCTAATTTACAATTGATCAAAATAATGTATTAGTGAAAAGCTAAAATCCTGTTTCCCTCTCATGAACACACTTTGGAGTTATGCGAGACTAATATCTCTCCATTACATATTTATATGATGGGACTCATTTGGAAGGAGTTCAAATGGGCTCAACTGCATGTTGAATAATTAAATAATCTATTAACATTCACATTTGACATTGATTTGACACAGTCGGGCCTCTGCTAAGTGACGAGGAGCAGCAGGTAGTCGAGGAGAAGAAGATGGCCAGATGGCTTTTTATGTCATATTATTTTTATTTTACTACTGATCTTTTTTGTACCTGAAAAAGTCATCATTCTTAAAAGAGTAAGAATTCTGAAAAATTGAGAATAGTGAGAAAAAGTCAACATTTCTGATAAAAGTTGAAATTCTGATACAAATCTGAATTTTTTGAAACGTGAAAGTGGAGAAATGTCAGAATTATGAGTAAATCTTCAGGGGAAAAAAGTCAAGATTCTTAAAAGAGTTAGAATTCTGAAAATTGAGAATACTGAGAAAATGTCAAATTTCTGATAAAAGTGGAAATTATGAGAAAAGTCTGAATTTTGATTAAAATGTCCAAAATGTTTATAAAAGTAAAAAATCTGAAAAAAAGTCAAAATTCTGATAAAAGTAGAAATTATGAGAAAAGTCTGAATTTTGATTAAAATGTCAAAAATGTTTAGAAATGTCAAAAATCTGAAATAAAGTCAAAATCCTGAGAAAAAGTCAACATTTCTGATAAAAGTTGAATTTCTGAGAAAAATCTGAATTTTTAGAAACATGTCAAAAAGTCGAGAAATGTCAGAATTATGAGTAAATCCTCTGAGGAAAAAAATCAACATTCTTAAAAGAGTTAAAATTCTGAAAATGTCAAATTTCTGATAAAAGTTGAAATTATGAGAAAAGTCTGAATTTTGAGTAAAATGTCCAAAATGTTAAGAAATGTCAAAAATCTGAAATAAAGTCAAAATCCAGAGAAAAAGTCAACATTTCTGATAAAAGTTGCAATTTTTGAGAAAAATCTGAATTTTTAGCAAAAAGTTGAGAAATGTCAGAATTCTGAAAAAGTAGGAGAACAAGCTGTGCCATGGAAATCGTCCGAATGGCTTTTTATGTAATTATAATATTTTACTACTGATCTGTTTTGTACCTTAAAGGGGACCTATCATGCAAAATGCACTTTTGTACGTCTGTTATACATGAATATGTGTCCCCGGTGTGTCAGGGAACCCACCAAGTGTCAGAAAACACAACCCTCTCTTTTCCTCCATACCCAAATCTCTAAAAACGGGGCTGCAACGGATCCGATCCAAATTTGAAATTGTTCTGACGTCAGAAATGTGGAGCTCCGCCTATATGGGCAACTCTCCACCTATCAGGGGAATGATAGGTTGCGTGGCATGCTAACAGCATGGTAACAGCATGGTAACATGACGCTCGTGCCGGGGGCGCGGTCAGCTGCAGCTCATTTGCCACAGAATCAGCTCTTGTGAAGCCAGGGCTGGAATAGAGCAAATAGAGCGAAATGAGGCATGGCTAAAATGCATGATCTGTTTGGTATTTTGAAAAAGAAACTTCACAGACATGTTTTATATAGGTATGGCCCTACAATATATTATTCAAATATAGCATGATAGGTCCACTTTAAAATAAATCTTTCCCTCGTGTGGATATTGATGCACCGTCTAGGTTTCTTCCTCGTCTGCAGGCATCACGAACTAACCTTTGAGAAGGCCAAAGAAAGAGTGAAAGCAAAGAGAGAGTGTGTGTTATGAGGAATCACAAATCAATAGCTCGGGGTCGTCTTCTCCAGACGACGGTAACTTTGCAGATAAAGGTGGATGTGTTTACTCCGAAACAAAGGGAGGAGACCTTTAATACGACAGACCTGCCACTTGCATCGAGGTCATTGCATTTAAAGCTTTTATTTACCAGACAGACGCCTGCTTAGTTCAGGACTGTTAACTTGTTGTTATTGGATGTAAACAAGCTCTGTTTTGTTTCTATATTTGAATGTGAAATCAAAATCCTTCTGCCTCTTTACATCCTGTATTCCAGTCGTGATTAAACCAGAAGTTTCCGTCATTAGCATTCAGAGCCTCTCCCTGGCATTTACCTTGAAGAATACAAAGGAGATTTGTTCAGGAAAGAGTGCTCAAACACAGGTTTCTTAAATACACAAACCATGCATACAGATGATATTCAAATACATTAAATGCAAGACGAAACTCATGTACAAAATGAGAAATAACAGACGTATAAGAAAAGATTCAACACATCCTGTTTCAGTCGCTTTATCTAGAATAAATCCAGGGTAAATGCAGGAATCCTGAAGTCAAAGGTAAGACCTTTTAAGACCTTTTTTAAGACCCTTTCCATACATTTTAAGACCTCATCGCCACTTGGAGTTCTAACCGGTTGCCTTGGCGACACACTTTACCTCACATTGACTATATACAGTATTGATTGTCCTTTCTCCTTATCTTCCAACCATTTGGACGCAGACTTGCATTTCTCCATAACGCTATCAAGCAGTGAGCGTGCGACGTCCTGTTCAGATGACGTCACATCCAACGGGATGCCATCAATAAACTACAGAATCACACTACACACCTACGCCATGACTACATTCAGGCAGACTGTAGAACACAACCTCTTTGGACCATTTATATACTTATTGAAGACAAGCTAAATGTAATACCTTGGAAAATGCCGATTAATACTTTTTATGGTAAATATTTTTATTAATTTTCTCAGTTTTTTAACAAAAGCAAGTGATACAGATTCAGTAAAGATATATACACACATGCAGACAAATCAAAAACTTAATTTCAATCCCACCCACCACCCCTTAACCCACCACCCCTTAACCCATTGAGTTACAGGGTACAGAGCCCTTTAACAGTAAAATATACTATTTTCATAATGACATTAGTTCAAGGAGGGCAAAGGAGGAGAAAACATTTTTTAATACTTTTTAATAGCCTTAATTTTCGCTAAATTGATTTATCAACTTTTAATACTTTTTAAGACCCTGCGTATGGGCTCAGAACAGTCTCATAATACACACATGCACACAGAAGGATTCGCACTTGTATTTCCGGATCCACAAAAGGATTCAAACTTGTATTTCCGGATCCACACTCTCCTGACGGTCAGCCGATTCGTACTTGTAATTTTTTCTATCTATAGCCAATCAGATGTCTCCTCCATTCTAAGCCAATCACATGAGCACGCCCCCACGAGGGTAGATTTCTTGCGTTCATGACGTAGCGCTTCATGTACGCATTTTGCGCAGTCCGGAGCTGACAGCTCCATGGAGCCTGCCTGCAGGCGCTAATCTCAGGACACCTCCACTCTCAGTACAGCGCCACTTTCCGAACAGGAAATGCACGCAAATACAATCTTTTAAATTATTACGGTACAGCGCCACTTTCCGAACCATTGATGAATGCTTGTGTACACAACAACGGCAGGCAAAACTGTTTTAAATGTGTGTTTCCTGTGTGGCGAATACAGCTGCTTTATTTATGTCTGTATGAAGTTGTTGTGAGTGTGGAGGGAGCAGCTACAGGTTAGCTTAGCCTAATCGAGCAGTGCACTACGAAGCCAGTGCTAGACACGGGGGGGGAGCCCCGCCGGTCATTATCGGTCGATATTCACTCTTAATAGTTTGATCGGTGCTCTCTATAGGCCGATCAGGAGAGCTGGTTCTGATCGATATGGACATAAACGCGAGTGAAGTGTAACCGGACGCGAGAGAGAGATCAGATCAGCTGCTGAGTCTGACGGAGACACGCAGCTCTGCATGATCACCTGAAGCTCTCCGCCCTCTGTTTAGCGAGCTGACCAGACTGCGCAAAATGCGTATATGAAGTGTCATGAACGCAAGAAATGTGGGGGCGCGCTCATGTGATTGGCTTAGAATGAAGGAGACATCGGATTGGCTATAGATAGAAACAATTACAAGTACGAATCGGCTGACCGTCAGGGGAGTCTCAAAAAACCCACACACGAATGCACAGCGATCCGTGCACAGAGAGCGGTCTGTGTTTGCAGGTTCAGGGGTTTTAAAATAGGTGAGAATCAAAAATACATCTGTAAAACTTTTTTCTGTATTTGGATTTTATTTACATGAATATGAAACGGAACACATTTGTGTGTGCATTGAAAAACACAAGTGTGGATCCTTCTGTGTGCATGTGTGTATTATGAGACTGTTCTGAGCCCATACCTGTGGACACCCTGAAATAAAGTGTCTTTGTGTGTCTAATACCTGCTGCCATCCTCCTTCTGTAGAAGTGCTTGACAGCCAGTTGGATATTGTATCTCTGGCCAGAGGAAGTTTAATCAAAAGCAATTACTTCTTTCTTTTGGGTTATGAACAATGTTTGTCAAAGTTTCCAACAATAACACTCTCTCTTTCAGATTGCTTGGAGACTCTAGTTTTTTTTTTAGGGGCATGGCAAAAACAATAAAGACCTCAAAACTGTGTGTGCAAATAGAAATCAATAAATAGAAACATCCAAGTATCTGGAGTACAGAGCAAGAGCAGCAGTCATCTGTCCGCTTCGCAGTGCTTCTCAAACTTTCTTCAGTAACGTACCCCCTTTGAAACATTTTCTCAGCCAAGTACCCCCTGACCGACCCCAGAAATGTTTGATCAGATTTTTCCAAGGAGTTTTTCAATAGAAGTAATATATGTTTAACGCACCAATGAACAAAATGATATGTTATACAATACACACATTTGACATGTTTATATGGTGATTCCAGAAATATTTTTATTTAAATTGTGTTTTCTATTTAACTCGTTGAACTAAGATTATTTTTGTAATCATGCATGGTATTTTTTTAATTAACCTTTTTTTTTTATCGTACCCCCTGCAGTACCCCACGTTACCCCTAGGGGTCCGCGCACTCCCATTTGAGAATCACTGCGCTATAGCATGAAATAAGAAGACAAAGCCTCAATTTAGTTCCACCTAATATCACGGATAATTGTTGACGAAGCTCTCCCTCTCTGGTTCCTTGCAATGCTTTAATGCAGGGTTCAGTCTGTAGGAACTTGGTCTTGGAACCGAAAGTTTGCCGGTTAACGTTAAAATAGAGTGTGGACTGTAAAAGTGCATTTTTGACTCCAGATGGGGTCCACAAACTAGCAAGCCACATGAATGTCTGGGAGCAAATGAATTATATGCTACACAAATACGGCCAGGGTCCGTAGAATTGTCTGAATATTGGGTTGCAGATCAGAATGTTCCAAAGGGGGGTTCGTTTAGCGTGAAACACTTGAAATAACTAAAGGATAAGTTAAAAAAGAAAGTAGAAAGAAAGTGAGGTCATATAAAACTATTTCTGCTAAGAAGTGAGCAATGATTGAGAGTCAGATGTGTGTCTCTCACACTGCACTGTCACTTAATTCATGTACCTTTGTTATTCATGTGTTTAGATGCCAGGTCTTAATGCTCTTAGGCGCTGATTACTCGGGAACGAAACGGGTTGTATCTGCTACTTTTCTCTTTCGTATAGCCTGTTAGTTCACACGAGGCCGTAACGGACCCCTCAAACGGTAACGGGTCCCAAGGTGGATAGATCTGCGAACCGAACGCTCTGGGGGGGCAAACGGCTCCATGTGTACGTCCTATACGATCATTTCCTGATAACAATGAAGCCATAGCCCCGCCTCTCCCCACCTCTGCTGCTCACTGCTGTAGCATGGTCAGTAGCGACAGATGTTAGTGCAAAATCTACAGCTCCTCTCCAACAACCATCAGCAACAAGTGGACATGGAGAACTACATGAACTACACGGATAATAAACAGAAAGCCAACCAGGCAACCATGCTCAGGGGTCTTCTTCGCTGCTTTTGGTGTATTTTGTGGCCACTTATAGTCCCGGCATATGTACTACAGCGTCTCCAGCGAGTCGAGCGGTCTCGTGTGAAGGGACACGTTTTTTGAGCCGTATCCGTGTGAAAGGAAGACTTTTTTGATATCGAATTCGGTTCGTTTGCGTTCCCGTGTAAATGGGGCCTAATGTCTTTCATTTTGTAAAGCACTTTGAATTGCCTTGTGTTGAAAGGTGCTATATAAATAAACTTTCCGCGCCTTGCCTTGTATGTAAACGGTGATGGTTGTAACACTGTGTTGTACTAAAATGCATGTGCATGTGTGCAACCTACCTGTGTACTGTGTGGTTAAAACTATATACGTAAAAACAGAGTGAAAACTGAAACTAAATAAAGGTTTTTTCTTTCTTCTATCTTCTTTCTTCTTCTTCTTCTT
>CADEHL010001385.1:144287-154287 GCA_902827135.1 Harpagifer antarcticus
TCAGAGGATTGTTTATGGTTGCAATATAGATTTTATACAGCTCCCAGGAAAAGGGAATTACGTCTTAAATTACAGCGATGTCTGTGTGAGGTGTCAGCAGCGGGAGTTATATCTGCCTGCAGGATACTGTGTGGCTGCAGGGACCCTGAGGGCGGGTGACCTACAGGGTGCAGAGTCAGCGCAAAATAACAAAGTTACTCAACCCCCCCGATGGAAAACAATGGCCCCGATGAGGCCGACGTGTGAAGTAACAAAGAGCAGAGAGAAACCACATGCATCAGGCGTCGCTCGCTGCTACCAACCTGAGAATAAAGAAGGTTATCGACCCTGCAGATTACTTTGTTAATCAGACTAATAGAAAATACATCATACGGTTGGTTGGAAGGAGAAATCACTATTTGAAGGACAGTCGCTTTATGGAGCATCGTTGTCAAAGTACATGAAACAATGTTATGTCAGAGTTATGCGGAGCGGTCAACTAGCAAACAATCTGTAGCCTAATCCTTGTTTGGACAACAGACACGAACAGGATATCAAAAAAACCAATACTCCCACAGGTTTTAGTTTGGCAGCCGTTTCTTGCACGTGCTCAATATCGAAAAACCGACCTACTGATGTGCAGGGCAGGAATTGCAAAAGGGGCAATATAAAATAAAATGGAATTGCTCTTCAAACTGGGACAGTCGCTAAAAGTATATGTGGACAACTTTTTATGCTCCAGCTGACACAGTTTGCTTGCTGTACGATGGGATGAGGCGTGTGTGTGTGTGTGTGTGTGTGTGTCAGAGGTTGCGCTAGACTTTTCCGCTGTCCGTCATTTGGACGGACAGGATCGTAATATTTCTGTCAAATTCCATTATTACCCGTCGGTCTACTCTGTACACAACTCTGGGGGGAGGGGAGAGAGAGTGAACTGTCCACGGAGGGAACTGTTAGCGCCGGTGTTATGCATGCCCACTGCACCTCGCAGGAGCGCGCACAGCGTAAAGCACAAACTCCCAGACATTTCAATGATCTGTACGGCACAGTTAGGTTTGGAAACGGTATCATTTCCTTTTTAGGGGGCACATAACACCGGAGCCTCGCTGCGAGGAAGCTTTGCCGCTGTTCCGAGTTTGTTCTAATCTGTCAAAATGACGGACTGTTTTCCCGTCATTGTTAAAATGTCATAGACGGAAAATATTCGGTTTACGCAACCTCTGGTGTATGTGTGTGTGTGTGTGTGTGTGTGTGTGTGTGTGTGTGTGTGGCCTAGCATTACTATACTTGTGGGGACCTAAATCTGTTTACATAGTCACGTGTGGGGACTCGCCGCCCTTATGGGGACAAATTGGAGGTCCCCATAAGGGAACCATTAATTTTAGGGTGAAGACCTGGTTAGGGTTAGGTTAAGTCTCCAGGAAATGCATGTAAGTCAATGTAATGTCCCCTGAAGTGATGTATACATGGTATGTGTGTGTGTGTGTGTGTGTGTGTGTGTGTGTGTGTGTGTGTGTGTGTGTGTGTGTGTGTAGGATGCTGGGCCAGCAGATCACAAATTGCTCCATGTTGCAATTACAATAAGTAATCTCCTAGAAAAGTTTCTGTACTTTTCCTTTAGCCTTATCCCACAGCGTTACAGTGTCAGGGTCCTGATCCTCAGACGGGAGGACATTTATCACGGAGGAGGACCCATTTTTAAAATGACATTTCTAACTGGCCTGCTTCCAGCTGGAGGACCAGGCTCCCTGACACCGAGGCTCAGAGGTGGAAGTAGTGGAGTACAAATACTTTGTTAGTGTACTTAAGTACATTTTTCTGGTATCAGTACTTTACTCCACCACTTATTTTTGTGACGACTTTTTACTTTGACTTCTTACATGTTGAACCCAAATACCTGTACTTTCTACTTCTTACATGTTGAGCACAAATACCTGTACTTTCTACTTCTTACATGTTGAACCCAAATACCTGTACTTTCTACTTCTTACACTTTGAACACAAATACCTGTACTTTCTACTTCTTACATGTTGAACACAAATACCTGTACTTTCTACTTCTTACATGTTGAACTCAAATACCTGTACTTTCTACTTCTTACATTTTGAACCCAAATACCTGTTACTTTCTACTTCTTACATGTTGAACCCAAATACCTGTACTTTCTACTTCTTACATGTTGAACCCAAATACCTGTACTTTCTACTTCTTACACTTTGAACACAAATACCTGTACTTTCTACTTCTTACATTTGAACCCAAATACCTGTACTTTCTACTTCTTACATGTTGAACCCAAATACCTGTACTTTCTACTTCTTACATGTTGAACCCAAATACCTGTACTTTCTACTTCTTACATGTTGAACCCAAATACCTGTACTTTCTACTTCTTACATGTTGAACTCAAATACCTGTACTTTCTACTTCTTACATGTTGAACCCAAATACCTGTACTTTCTACTTCTTACATGTTGAACACAAATACCTGTACTTTCTACTTCTTACATGTTGAACCCAAATACCTGTACTTTCTACTTCTCTCATTTTCCAAACAGCTGGTTCCTTTAGTCTGAATGTGTGTTTGATGCGTGATCATTATTCTTTAGAGGCATTGCGTGCCTATTGATTTGAACACGATCCGTGTATCCATCATTTCCTGGTCTTCTCTAAAGAAGAGGGACCAATGGAAACGTTGTCATGTTGCCGTTGTTCAGCATGGAAACATTCATTAGCTAACAATGACATTATTGTTCTATTAATATAAAGGGAGGTCAGGTACTCTTTAAAACAGCTGCTAGTTATGGGGACTTTTGACTTAAGTACACTTCAAAGCTTCTTTACTTTGACTTGAGTAAAGAAGTTTAGTCAGTACTTTTTAAACACGAGTATCTGTACTTCTACTTGAGTAAAGGAAGTGTGTACTTTTGCCCTCTCTGCCGGGGCTCCCAGGATCTGAGACACATCCTCCGGATCCTCTCTTAAAGGTTACCCAGAATAATTTACCCGTGTAGCCGGGAACGGGAGGAAGGGTTCGCTCACACTGTTGGTCGATAACACTCCTCTGTACACGGTAAAGTCTCCGCTGATTTCTCTACAGGAAGCTGCAGCAAACTCTGATCAAATGAGTCATTCAGGCGCAAACAGAGTGTGACATTTACATTGTCATTTACTGAGACAGAAAAATATCCATCAATAATTTAACGCATGTTGAATTATTAAATATGTTGAAAACGTTGTCTGAGATTGTTTGAGTCAACACATAAATTAGATTTTCTTTCCCAGCAGGAAAGGGAGGCAGAGGAAGAGGACGGAAATAAACATATTGCAAGGATTTGAGTTCTCCTGCAGTAGTTTTTACTTAAAACATGAGGAAGCAGACAGAAGAAGATCCTCTAACATTTCTAAATGGACTGTTCTTACTGTATATAGAGGTATTTTCGACCCCTCAAAGCTATTTACATACTACGAGTCATTCACCCATTCATGCAGAGCAGTACCACTTGCTCTAGGGAAGCTAACACTCACACTCACACACAGACACACACACCCACACACACACACACACACACACACACACACACACACACACACACACACATACCATGTATACATCACTTCAGGGGACATTACATTGACGTACATGCATTTCCTGGAGACTTAACCTAACCTTAACCATAACCAACACATGCCTTACCCTAACCCTAAACCTAACCAAGTCTTCACCCTAAAATTTATGATTTCCCATGACCTCCCAATTTGTCCCCACACGTAACTATGTAAACAGATTTAGGTCCCCACAAGTATAGTAATGCTAGGCCACACACACACACACACACACACACACACACACACACACACACACACACACACCACACACACACACACACACACACACACACACACACACACATACACCAGAGGTCGCGTAAACCGAATATTTTCCGTCTATGACATTTTAACAATGACGGGAAAACAGTCCGTCATTTTGACAGATTAGAACAAACTCGGAACAGCGTCAAAGCTTCCCCGCAGCGAGGCTCCGGTGTTATGTGCCCCCCAAAAACGAAATGATACCACACAAAAAAATAGATCATTGAGTTGCTGCAAATAATTTCCCATCGTTGAGCGTCGATGCCTGCAATGTATTGGCTGCCTAATAATGAAATACTCTTCCATGCCAGTGGGGGGCAGTAGGTAGGTCAATAATGACTTTGTTAATTTAAGACAGTAGAAATAAGTGAGGTTGCGGTGACCAGATCAAGAGAGATGGATAGAAATGTGAAAATAATCTGAACTGGGTCAAACTTCTAAACCAATGAGTATGAGTCAAAAGAAAGGCAAGTTATCTTTAGTGTGGATTGACTCACCAGGATCCGGCTCTGTGATGCTTGGTGTGTGGAGAAGCTATCCCACAGTGATATGGTGCCAACAAGCTTAAACATCTTCTCCAAAACACCTTCCACCTCAAACCAACAACACACACCATTTTGTTAGTAGTCCAGAATCGAGTCACTTTTATAAGAACCACAAGGGTGTCTGAAAGAGCTCTGAAAGCCACTTAATAGCTAAACTCATAGCCAAATGAAACAAACCGCACACTGAGACATTAATACTACCGGTCTGCTAATCCAGTGTGAACGAGATTCTCGACCCGGACGCGGTTTACGAAGTTTAGCTAAAGTCCCTCTCTCAGAAAACACACTGCCAGATGTACGAGTGACATATCAGGAAATCAGCTTCGTCTGAACTGTCCTTTCCCACATTGAGAGACTTGTCATTATACCTATATGTTGTATTATATCTGTATCTGTGTTCGGTTATAACGCCTTGTGAGGAATGCTTTGGCAATACTTAACATGTTGTAATGCCAGTAAAGCCCGTTTGTATTGTATTGTATTAGGCTAGTGTGTCCTTTTGTATCCTAGTAAAAACCGCAGCTCAGAAAAGATTAAGAAAACACTGCTCAGACTGTAAGCATATTTATATCGACACACTGATTACATAACTGTGCACTGGACTTCGGTTCCAGAGCAATCTGTGGACAGAGTCTCTCTCAGATGATAAAATATGTAAAGTCGTCTCTCGCTGCTGAAGGACTCGCTGAGACCTTCAGACAGTCTTTCTATTACAGTCTTTCCATTACTGTTAATAATTCAAGGGGCAATTAGGGAGCGTGTGAAATGCTCTCGTTTAGGGGAGGGGGCTGCCTGATGATGATGATCCCCTCCTCTACTTCATGCCCTTGATCTCGATGCACAGAGATCACCGTGGTGACAGTGACATTAACAAGCCTCCGCCGAGGGGCTAACCGCTAACAGCCCCTCGTTAGCCTCGTTACAGGACATATGGTTCAGATCACAGCTCAGAGGAAGATGCTTTATTTAGCCGGGGGGGGGGGGGGGGGGGGGGGGAGGGGGCTCCAGAGCAAACAAGGTGCTAATGTGCGTTCATCATGATCCAATGCCATTAATATAAAGAAAGGAGTGAATGAATATCAATCATTTGCTGACCTAAGACGCCAGAAAGTGGCTCAAAAATGTCACCCTGCTGTTTGTGCTATAGAGGAAAGTCAAGGATTCACCAAGTGACTGCAACTGTAGTGTGGACAATGCACTATGAGAACCAGACGGTCAAAGAGTTAAGTTTGACACTCCTCAGACTCAACCACTGCCATTGGCTACGTAACGCACTTGCTCCGGTGAACACAGCCCTGTACAAATTACACATATACATCTTTCACTATTTGAGTAGCTATACTTGAGTCGAAAAGAAGCCTGTTCATTGGATTGGGTTCATTGAGCAGTTAATGATTTCATACCACAAATTGTGACGTGGCTAAGTAGCTGTTAGAGAAGTATCCCTGGTCCCCGGCTTAAGCTTCAGTCTCAGGATCCATGTGTCTGTGGTCCTCTCCAGAATGGAAGGAGTCAAAACTAAAAAAAGAATTCGTTGGTATTTTTCTCAAAATTTGGACTTTTTCATCAAAGATCTGACTTTTTCTCAAAAATCTCAAAATTCTGACTTTTTCTCAAAAATCTGACTTTCTGAATACTTAAAATTTTTAATAATCCCTGATAATCCCTAATAATCAGATTTTCTCAAAAATCTCAAAAGTCAGATTTTTTCTCAAAATTCTGACTTTTTCTCAAAAATCTCAAAAATTCTGACTTTTTCTCAAAAATCTCCAAAATTCTGACTTTTTCTCAAAAATCTGACTTTCTGAATACTTAACATGTTTAATAATCCCTGGTCCCCGGCTTGAGCTTCAACCTCAGGATCCATGTATCTGTGATCCTCTCCAGAATGGAAGGGGTCATCACATACAGAGACTAGTTCCTGAGCAGTGTCCTTCACATGCTGATATCCAAGAGAGGGAGTCACACAGTCACAAGATGGAGGAATAGAAAGCAGTATTCAATGTTTACTTCAGATTAGCTCCACCTCAGAAATGAGCATGCTTGATGTCTCTCTCCATAGAGGCTGAATCATCATGTTAATCACATAGCTATCATCTGCCTCAAACAGTCCTGATGCTCTTCTAGGTAATCACACATCCTGTCATGTTCACAGCTACAGTTGTATGTTACTCTCATGTTGGAAGAGGACATTCAGTGTTTTCCCAACAGTAGCCAATTAGCTAAAAGTGTTGTGTGCGATTTGAGATGTTGCTAGATGGTCTACATTCACCTACTAAGCAACGACAGGCAGAGTACTAAGGGAAGAATCCAAATTGAGACACACGAGTGTTTCTGATATTTGTGTATCTTATTCCTGTACTTTATAAACTCCATCCTTGAGATAGAGCTGTGAATCCCTGTTACTCTGCAATCTGTTTCCGCATTAACCTTTGGCTCTGATAGCTGACCTGCAGGGTTCAAACATTTCTCCTCAGTGTCTGCAGACAGATTCGTGTGTCAGAGGGCCCCCAGCGAGGTAATAAATCACTGGGATGACAGGAAGAGTGGCCTTTACATTATAACACACACACACACACACACACACACACACACACACACACACACACACACACACACACACACACACACACACCACACACACACAAAATCACTTTTACCAGCTGGTGTTTGTGAACATATCTGAATGAAGTAGTGTGTGGAGATACAGAGAAGACAATCCTACAATGTGATGGTTTCAAAGCTCTGTAACTCTCTCTAATGTAGCGTATTATATCGTAATTGCAACATCAGTTAACATATTGGAATTATATAATATATCATATAAATAAAACCCCGAAAAGTAACTGTATTTTTGCAGGAAGCTCAGCAAAAAAACATAAGCCAAAGTAAGTAACAGTGTCCTCAAAGGAGCTCATAGCCCATAGAGTATCTGGGTGTTTCTCAATGTCAAGGAAGGCTGCTCCAAAGCCACTATTTCAAGGATGCTACGTCATCGAGTCCCGACGAAGGACTGTTCCAATGTCCAGGATGCTTGGAATTCTACCGAGGGCGGCGTCCCGTCGTTGCGGG
Source organism: Harpagifer antarcticus (assembly GCA_902827135.1). Lineage (NCBI taxonomy): Eukaryota > Metazoa > Chordata > Actinopteri > Perciformes > Harpagiferidae > Harpagifer > Harpagifer antarcticus. The sequence continues at coordinate 151,758 of CADEHL010001385.1, forward strand.
AAATTTCGAGGCTGCACATGTGTATCCTCCGCGGTCGTAAAATCCCCACAATGCTTTGCGCACAGACCAATTTCCAAATCTTAGGCGTAAATCGCGCTCCATTTAAGGCGGGGCCTCGCATATGACGCACACCTGTTAGCCTGTTCAACAATTCTTCGTTTTCCGAGGCTAGGAAGGATTCTTGCCTCGCTTCTGAAGGACCTGACTCGGAGGGACATGTCCTACCAAGGAAGCGTCCTCGACATTGAGAAACACCCTCTGTATACTAGTGTTAATTTCGTTGACTAAAACTATGACGAAATATGTTCGTCAAGGACCTTTTTTTCCATGACGAAAACGAGACGATGACGAGACGGCAGTAAACAATAACTGTAACGAAATCACCATGCAATATCGTTGACGAAAAGTGACGAGACGAAAATGTAGTTTACTAAATAAAAACTATGCCAAAATCTCTCTTTACTTTCGTTGACGAAAAATGAGGAGACAAAATATTATCAAAGATAACGTTACATCTCTGATAGTCAGTTTTTCTCCCAGGAGTTCCACTTCCTGTGCTGCGGCAGGGCAGCAGCTGTGCGTCGGTGCTGCGCGCGGCGGTAGATTTGAATTACACCGGGCAGCGGCACACTGTGAACTGTCAGGAAGACTCAACTCATGGTCTAACTCGTGGTCTAACTCGTGGTCTAACTCGTGGTCTAACTCGTGGTCTAACTCGTGGTCTAACTCCTGGTCTAACTCCTGGTCTAACTCGTGGTCTAACTCGTGGTCTAACTCGTGGTCTAACTCGTGGTCTAACTCGCGGTCTAACTCATGGCCTAACTCGTGGTCTAACTCGTGGTCTAACTCGTGGTCTAACTCGTGGTCTAACTCATGGTCTAACTCATGGTCTAACTCGTGGTCTAACTCGTGGTCTAACTCATGGTCTAACTCGTGGTCTAACTCGTGGTCTAACTCACGGTCTAACTCATGGCCTAACTCATGGCCTAACTCGTGGTCTAACTCATGGTCTAACTCATGGTCTAACTCATGGTCTAACTCGTGGTCTAACTAACCTTATTTAACAGAAAATGAAATGGCAACAACAGGGCTTGGGAGCAGTGGTCACACTCGCGTTAACCGAAGACCCCCACCCCCCCCCCCCCCCCCCCCCCCCCGTCAGCGCGAGTGAGTGATAAATCAGGGTTGCCAACTCTCACGCATCTGGCGTGTGACACACGCTTTCACTCTCAATCTCACGCTCTCACGCTGCCCAAACTATTCTCACGCCAAAAACAAGAATACCGAAGACTAGAAACGATTTTGAAAACTTTTGTCAGGTAGTGATCGTCTTCTCAATAGAACATCTTTGATAATGTCTTCTGGCCAATCACAATCAAGATAACGGCGTGGTGTTGTTGCAGGAAGTCCCGACGGAGAATACTTTTGCTGTAGTACATCTCTATACGTCGATACAACATTACGTGTTGATAGAAATCAACACGTAATGAAATAAGACCCCACGGTTTGATGATTGATAGGTGTGTGGGCTGTCTTTCATTTTGACACACAGAACAATGGGGGCTATCCACCCTTATCCACAATGTAAAGTCATTCACAGCCTCTTCCTCTTCTCTCTGTGAGGAGCAGCAGGTTCAGCTTTCAGAACAAAGTAACAACAAACTAAATGGCATTCATGTTTTTAAATATGTCGTGTAGTAATAGATGTATTTATTGTTCTTCTGAAGAGAGTACCAGAAATGTGTATTTTATGTTAGTATTTCAAAAAATCTCTTGGGGGAGAAACCCCCCAGACCCCCAGCAGGGGTTGGGCATTCAGCAGGTCAACTCTTTCATCTGTGGAGAAGTTGCAGGATTGGCTCCAGGTCGCCCTTTTTATTTACTACAAGACAAATGTGCCTTTTTATTTGATACAGTTCAATTTGGATTGAGACAGGGAAATAATCTAAACCTCACGCGTGGCGTTTCACTGTCAAGGAGAGCGTGTATGTGATTACAATGCAGATACTGACTTGGGCCCCACCACTGTATGGGTTAGCCCTACCAGAGATTACCCAACACAAATACTCTCTGGCAAACTGCCGACCCGTATTGCGCAAGCGCAGATCTAAGATCCAGTAGAAATGATAAAAAAGTAAAAGTCTGCTGCTTATTGTTGTACTAGGCCAAAATAGAGTGTGTTAATTAATATGTTTGGCAGTTTGGAGTAAGTCTGTAGATGTGTGTGTGTGTGTGTGTGTGTGTGTGTGTGTGTGTGTTTGTGTTTGTGTGTGTGTGTGTGTGTGTGTGTGTTTCATGTGTAGGCCTCTCACGATAATTAATTTTGTTGGATACATTTTCCCGGAAATTATTGCGATAAACGATAATATTGTCGGCACCGTTGTATGACCATTTTAGACCACTGACATAATGATAATATATAATAAATAATAATTCAAGTACATCCTTTCAAACTGCTAGTCACATCCTCATGTAAATGGCAATTTATCGAGTTCATTTTTATTTATCGTACGATAAGTCAATTAATTGC
>CADEHL010001385.1:159287-176787 GCA_902827135.1 Harpagifer antarcticus
AAAATTCAGAATATTTCATTGCATTTCTCTTCTCACGTTGTTATCAGCGCACAGTGAATTGTGATGTACCTGAGCAGACGACACCGGGCTTCCTATAAACCCCAGTGACAGGAGGCATGCTGTGAAATAATCAACGTAGCAGGAAAACAATTCATGTAGGAGGGAACAGGCCAGACTTTAAAGCCTGTAAATGACAAATATCAATGTAGCGAGAATGAATGCACGAGGAAACACTAAGTTATCGTACCGTGAAGTCCATAAATCCATCAGAAAGGTCAGCGGGGCTTTTACCCGACATTAATCACGCTGAGAGGCGGATAAAACACCAGGAAGCAGCGGAGGAAGCTTCTCTTCTCTCAGAGCCTCTGAAATTGCACACATATGTCCCTGTTACTCCCCAAAAAATACTTTTCAGAGGCATGTCTTTCACAGGAGTGGATCTCTTCCTCACGACAAATCAACGTGTTATTTTTTCATTTTCTGTGTGGGGGCTTTCATTTCTCTGCCTCTTGTTTACGGCCAATTCCAGCTGTTTGTTTCCAAGACATGGAGGCCATCAAAGTGTTTCTTCTGTCAGACACACTTGATGTCCAGCGCCTTAATCTATTTCATATGGGTTTTGGTTTGGGATGAACTTTATTGATCCGATATAAGCTGCTGGTTTCCTCGGCAAAAAAGCAATGGGATTTCTCCAGAGGGTTTTGGAAAATAGCTCGAAATAAGGTCTGTGGAAAACCACTGTTTGATAAATGCACGTTTTGTTCAGCCGGATAATCTCCACATGTCTACGCTACTTTTATCATAGATCTAATGGCCAGAAGCAAAATGCTAATGTTATGCTATAAAGCACATGTGCCCGGGGGCCAAATCAGGCCCTTGGTGGATTTAATTTCGGCCCGCAGGATAATTTCTAATTCCTATTAGATCTGGCCCGCCGGTATATTGCACACACACCTTCACTCCATCCTGAGGGTCTCCTCCGCTCAGAGCCTGAGCCCAAACATTGATGACCTAGCAACCGAGATGAGATGCCAAGTATCTGAACTAGCATCACAGAGCAGCACACTGAGTTCAATGGATGCTTCCTTCTGCACTTTCTCTCTCACGACAGCAGGTCATGTTTGGTTTTCTCTGTGAGGGGAATTTTCTCTCTGTACACAAACTCGCTCGGATCGGTCATTACCCCGCATGGTTTTTCTTACCACTGCTATGCTGACGACACCCAATTAATTCTGTCCTTTCACCGCTCAGAGACCCAAGTCGTCGCACGCATCTCTGCTTGTCTAGCTGACATCTCTCAGTGGATGTCTGCTCATCACCTCAAGCTCAACCTTGACAAGACTGAACTGCTTTTCCTTCCGGGAAAAGATTGTCCTACTCTTGACCTGACAATCAACATCGGCACCTCTGTTGTTTCCCCGACTCTGACCGCAAGGAATCTGGGTGTGATCCTAGATAACAACCTCTCCTTCACTGCAAACATCGCTGCTACAACTCGTTGCTGCAGATATACGTTTTACAACATCAGGAATATTCGTCCCCAACTGACCCAGAAAGCCACCCAGGTTCTGGTCCAGGCTCTCGTCACCTCACGCCTAGACTATTGCAACTCCCTCCTGGCTGGTCTACCTGCATGTGCCATCCGACCTCTGCAGCTCATCCAGAATGCAGCGGCTCGTCTGGTCTTCAACCTTCCAAATTTTCCCACACCACTCCGCTCCTTCGCTCCCTTCACTGGCTCCCGGTAACTGCTAGAATCCACTTCAAGACACTAGTACTTGCATACCATGCTGCGAATGGATCTGGCCCTTCCTACATCCAGGACATGGTTAAACCGTACACCCCAGCGCGTGCACTCCGCTCGGCATCAGCCAAACGACTCGCTGCACCCTCGCTGCGAGGTGGACCCAAGTTCCCATCAGCAAAAACACGTGGGTTTGCTATCCGGGCTCCAAGATGGTGGAATGAGCTCCCCATTGACATCAGGACGGCAGAAAGCCTGCACGTCTTCCGGCGCAGACTGAAAACTCATCTCTTTCGACTCCACTTCGAGCGATATAATTACTAACAAAGCACTTATATACTAATATAGGACTGGCTTATCTATAGCCAGCTGAGTAGCACTTGAAATGTGTGGCTCTATGATACCTGCTGTACTTATATGATTCTGTTTTTCTTCTGGGCTGTGTCTTCCTGGTCGTATGTACTTATTGTAAGTCGCTTTGGACAAAAGCGTCTGCTAAATGCAATGTAATGTAATGTAATGTAATGGGAATTGTTTTGTTGAAGCCGTTGTTGGCCTGTGGGAAAATGTACTCATAAGAAATGAAGCTGCAGATAGAGCCGTAAGAAATGAATGCAACTGATTATTTAATGTTTAATGTTGTTTTTAGGCAATCATTTAAGCTGTCTTAGTTCCAGGTTTAATATGTGCAATAAGTTCATTTCAATACGTTTTGCAATAAACATTGAACCAGTCCGGCCCTCGATTAGTACCGATGTTTTAATTTTGGCCCACTTTGTATTTGAGTTGAATACCCTATAAAGGAACTACAGCTGAGTCCAGCAGCACGACTTCAACGTCACGCCAACTTAAGATCCATATCAAACACACAGATTCTAAATGGTTCAAGTTGAAGCGTTTGTTTGAACAGTCTGCAGGAGGCAGGGACTTGCTTTCAAGCAGAACAGAAACTAACTTAGAGGAGTGTTTACGTGTTCGGCGTAATGACGTACAACGGCCTCCACGACTTCTGTAGTCCTATTCAGCCACTTGGTAACAACCATCGTTTTTCAGACACGTCCACTCTTCAGAGATCCCCAGTGGGGTCACTGCTGATGGATTTAATGTCCTAGAACAAAACGTGATCCGTCTCTTCAATGTGTCTCAACCACAGACCTTATTTCAGCTATTTTCCTAAACCCTATGGAGGGATCCCATTGGCTCTGAGACGAGGCAACAGGAAGTGGTCAAATGCTAACTCACTTCCTGTTTTTAGGACTCGTCACTGCACCGCTCTATAGGGAAACTGTTTAGTTACAGAAGCGTGTTATCAAGGTGTTGCACATGAGTAAAAAGAAACAGATAAACAGTAAGTACACACAGTACAAATGTATATATATACTATTTTGTTTCTATTCTGTTATTTTTAGCACTATTTCTATTTATTTTATTAAGTTATATGTCCTATACAGTACATATGCATGTTGCTCTGTTGGAGGAGCCTCAGCTTGTCATTGCCATACAGTAGCTACACTGTGCACTTGACAATAAAGCCTTCAATCTTTAATTATTTTTTCCATAACTTGGCTGATCTAATAACAAGACTTGGTTGAATACTCCATTCTGATTGGTCAATTTGGACATTCCATGAGCCTAGCAGACCGTTGCTAACGAACAGACTGTTGCTAAGGAGGAAAACAGGTTAAATAACATTAGCTCTAGACAACAAACATTAGCTTTCCTTCATCAGAAAGAGGTTGAAAGACGTCTGAAGAAGACAGACAGACAGACAGGAAGTAAACACTAAAGGGAACAGCAGAAGAAGAACTAAGATAAGTGGTTCATGGAAAATAGACTTGGACAGTTACAGAAAACCTCGCTGCACATTTTAAATGATGTCGCCGCAGTTCAGCCGTCGGTACGCAGTAAAGCAGGCTTTTTGGCAGAAGCAATACGATCATTTTCAAATCAGTAAAATCCCTTTCAATGAATCAATATTGTGAGTCGAGCTGTTGGCTTAAGCCTTATTTAGTACTAAGGAGTGTGCTAATGTGCAGGACTGCCTCGCTGAGTACCATCCCTTACAGAACAAAGACTCTAACACAAGCCCAGTGAAGGACTGAGGTTTTATCTTTAGTGAAGCCTTGTGTTTGTGCTCACATTGGCTTTAAAGGAGGTGTGAAAAACAAGCCAATTAGCCAGTTCTGCAATAAGAGGATGGGGGGGGGGGGTGGGGGGGGGGGGGGGTGCAGATTGAACTGAGAATAGCGAGGGATTGAAGAACCATAACAAAATGAAAATCCACCTGCACCTGCACACTGAATTATACAAGTAATCAGAGCTGAATTCTCCTTCGGTTCATTACGGCACGCTTAAAGCACATACGGTTAACAGCAAGGTCGTAAAATAATTATTGAGTTTCCTTCTTCGAAGCCCCAGAGTTGGCCTTCTTATATATTACTATTATGTTTATGCTGGAAGGGGGAATACGGCAGTCTAAGGGCATGAGGGGGGGTTTCAGGCGCAGGTAAAGGCCATGCTCTCCTATCACAAATGCTATCCATAATTTAGCGAGTAAACAAATTATGCACCTTGGCTCCCATTGTTCTCGTGCCCTTATCTCTCCCCGGCTGCAAGAGGAGAGTCAGCAGAGAGCAGAGGATAATGATCCAGACCGTCCATTATGCTTTCTGCACACACACACACACACACACACACACACACACACACACACACACACACACACACACACACACACACACACACACACACACACACACACACACACACACACACACACACACCCTGCCCTGTCTATACTTTTATACAAACTGAGGTAGGAAATGAAGGGAGATTCAGACTCAATTTCTCATTACATTCCATACAATTAGAGGTAAAATTGAGAGAGAAGTAACCTAATTTTCTCGCAGACTTCTATACAATCTAAGGTGGTTAACTAAGAGAGATTCAGGCACATTTTCTCATAGACTTCTATACAATCTGAGGTGGTTAATTAAGAGAGATTGAGGCACATTTTCTCGCAGACTTCTATACAATCTGAGGTGGTTAATTAAGAGAGATTCAGGCCCATTTTCTCATAGACTTCTATACAATCTAAGGTAGTAAATTGAGAGAGAAGTAACCTAATTTTCTCGTAGACTTCTATACAATCTGAGTTAGTAAATTGAGAGAGAAGTAACCTAATGTTCTCGTAGACTTCTATTCAATCCGACTACCTTTTGCCCCCTGCTAGATGATAGAGAGAATGCATTTTTAAGGCCCTTCCACATGGGCTCCACTTCACTGATGTACGGTTAACTAATGTCGCCACATGTGATGAATTCATATCGAAACTGAGCTGTAGCTCCGGGGCGCTGCCACGTTGCTTTCTCATGTTTTTTGACACAGAAAACGTATTGATTAAAAGGCTGTGATCCATCTTGTGTTCCATTTAGCTCCGAGCAAATCTATATCCCAGCATGCATTTTACTTTAATTATAAACGGGGCAGTATTAATCTTTTTTCTCGCTACAAAGACAGACTCGTCTCCTTTTTGAGGCCCACAGTAGTTTTAATATTCACATCGAGGCACTGATGTGAGCCGAACACCTGTTCTTCTGTCACATCTCTTTCGTTGTTCCTATAACACAAGAATACACTTTGGAATTATTTGATTTATAAAATAAAAAAGCGGGATGTCAAAAACATGACAGCTCAATTATAGTTAGAGATGTTTATGGACACCTCTAGATAGAACAGACTATAGCTAGAAACACACAACAGTTATTCGCAATACCATAGCTAAATAAGATAAATAATTGAGCGTGCTTGTAATTCGGCGGTGTAATAAAACTGATGTCTTTATGCAGCGAGATCTGGCGAGCTGTGCCCTTTCTAAGTGAGATGAATGAGGCAGAGCCTAAACTGCTGAGGGGTGAAGTGAATTAGAGCCAACGTTACAGCCCACACTAAACCATTACTAACAAAATGGAGGACAGTGGGAAAACCTGGGAAAAAACGATGCTATAAAACTGAAACTTAATGAACAGGTTTCAAACTTTTATTGAGACTAAGAGCAATTAAAAACTAAGATAAGAATGTGAAGGGTTATCTAAAATACACCTGAAATACATGCTTTGTCTTTTATTCTGTTGTGACTAATTATGATATATAATGTGCTTACTGCACACATTTGACAATTCTGTTATCAACCTTAAGGTAAATTAAACATCCAGTGAACATGGGAATTCATTTTCCAGCTTGTTGGAAACGGCATTGTCTCTCCAGGTCTGCAGCTATAATTACCTGTATAATAAAGCTCAGTCAATTAGATCCATATCTCCGGAATAGGGTAGCAATTATGGAAATTAAAGAATACGTTTAAAATACAAACAGAAGCTGGATCTACATTAAAACGTTTTGTATGATAGTTATGATGAGAGATTTGCATAAAGGCGAGAGCAGGCGGAAAATCACATTTAGGAGTTTATTTTACTTACCTTTTCTATTTGTATCTGCATTTTTCTCCTAAATGTACCCAAAGTAAGCATTACATCGCCTAATATGCATATTTAAAAATAACATTTCAGAAAACTTGCAACACAGTATATACAGTGGGGCAAAAAATAATTAGTCAGCCACCAATTGTGCAAGTTCTCCCACTTAAAAAGATGAGAGAGGCCTGTAATGTTCATCCTAGGTACACCTCAACTCTGAGAGACAGAATGGGGGGAAATAATCCAGGAAATCACAATGATGGTGGAAAATAGGTATTTGGTCAATAACAAAAGTTCATCTCAATACTTTGTTATATACCCTTTGTTGGCAATGACAGAGGTCAAACGTTTTCTGTAAGTCTTCACAAGGTTTTCACTGTTGCTGGTATTTTGGCCCATTCCTCCATGCAGATCTCTAGAGCAGTGATGTTTTGGGGCTGTCGCTGGGCAACACGGACTTTCAACTCCCTCCAAAGATTTTCTATGGGGTTGAGATCTGGAGACTGGCTAGGCCACTCTAGGACCTTGAAATGCTTCTTACGAAGCCACTCCTTCGTTGCCCGGGCGGTGTGTTTGGGATCATTGTCATGCTGAAAGACCCAGCCACGTTTCATCTTCAATGCCCTTGCTGATGGAAGGAGGTTGTCACTCAAAATCTCACGATACATGGCCCCATTCATTCTTTCCTTTACACGGATCAGTCGTCCTGGTCCCTTTGCAGAAGAACAGCCCCAAAGCATGATGTCTCCACCCCCATGTTTCACAGTAGGTATGGTGTTCTTTGGACTCAGCATTCTTTCTCCTGCAAACACGTCTAGTTGAGTTTTTACCAAAAAGTTCTATTTTGGTTCATCTGACCATATGACATTCTCCCAATCCTCTTCTGGATCATCTAAATGCTCTCTAGCAAACTTCAGACGGGCCTGGACATGTACTGGCTTAAGCAGGGGGACACGTCTGGCACTGCAGGATTTGAGTCCCTGGCAGCGTAGTGTGTTACTGATGGTAGCCTTTGTTACTTTGGTCCCAGCTCTCTGCAGGTCATTGACTAGGTCCCCCCGTGTGGTTCTGGGATTGTTGCTCACCGTTCTTGTGATCATTTTGACCCCACGGGGTGAGATCTTGCGTGGAGCTCCAGATCGAGGGAGATTATCAGGGGTCTTGTATGTCTTCCATTTTCTAATAATTGCTCCCACAGTTGATTTCTTCACACCAAGCTGCTTACCTATTGCAGATTCAGTCTTCCCAGCCTGGTGCAGGTCTACCATTTTGTTTCTGGTGTCCTTTGACAGCTCTTTGGTCTTGGCCATAGTGGAGTTTGGAGTGTGACTGTTTGAGGTTGTGGACAGGTGTCTTTTATACTGATAACGAGTTCAAACAGGTGCCATTAATACAGTTAACAAGTGGAGGACAGAGGAGGCTCTTAAAGAAGAAGTTACAGGTCTGTGAGAGCCAGACATCTTGTTTGTTTGTAGGTGACCAAATACTTATTTTACCGAGGAATTTACCAATTCATTCATTAAAAATCCTACAATGTGATTTCCTGGATTCTTTCCCCCCATTCTGTCTCACATAGTTGAAGTGTACCTAGGATGAACATTACAGGCCTCTCTCATCTTTTTAAGTGGGAGAACTTGCACAATTGGTGGCTGACTAAATACTTTTTTGCCCCACTGTAACTGTCTTAAAGGTCCCATGTCATGCTTTTCCGGTTATCACCCGTCCCCTTGTGTGTTATGAAGGTTTTTCTGCATGTGAACGGTCTGCAGAGTGACAAACCCTCAAAGTACACCCTGTAGCGAGTAAAACTCTAACACAGAAAAGACCTGTCTGTGCTGCCCCAGAACGCCTCCTTGGACATTTCTCTTTTTCCATTTTTTCCTTCCTGGGGCATATTGAAGTAACGAAGTCCAGATGGACCAATCCGTGGAGCTCCTCTCTCAGCGGCGAAACTGTGGCGCGCTTACACTGTAGGTGCGCCGCGTTTGGGCGTGCGGGTGCTAGTGGAGCTTCGCAAATAGGGGTGCTGCAGCCCCCTCAGCACCCCCCCTTCCCGCATCCATGGTGCTCAGGATGAGTTCAGGCTGAGTTTCGCGATGTCTCACTGTCTCGCAGACCCCACGCAGCAACCAGGAAACAACACCAGTAATAGAGCTCACACTGTCCCCTCCTCGCAGCAGCGAGCCGCACAACGTCCCTCCAACACGGCACCCAGACCCCACGCAGCATTCTCATCTGTTTGTCATTACTGGTGTCATTTTCTGGTTGCTAACAAACGCCATTGTAAAACATAAACACTGATGTTCCGCTGTAACGGTGGTGGACTCATCAGAACAGAGTGGGTGTGCTCACGGGGAGGGGGGGGGGGGGGGGGCAGGAGCTCCAACAAGCCGTTTAGGACAAAGAGTGAACACACATACTATACAGAGATGCTGTATGAGAAACCAATGTGAGTTTGGAACATTGAACAATGTAAATCTATTCTAGTAGACCTCAACAATGCAGTTATGATCAGTAGAAATGGCCATGACATGGGACCTTTAATGTCAGTAATGAAGCGAGGAAGTTTCATGGTAATATCTAATAGTGACATTTTTCACCCCATTAAGTGTCCACTTTACATTAATGCACAGTTCACTTACAGATTCCTTTGTGAATTATGGAACAGACGATTACACCATTAAAGACAAAGAGACGGAGAGTCTTCTCACCTTAAATGTCACAATGTCAAGGTTTCTACGTACTACTACGTGTAGAAGCCTCATTTGATAGCCGATAAATGTCTGGCAACATTTCAGCGGGCAGACAGACAAAGACCCGGGTCGCATTTTAAAAACATCCCATGACCTTTTCCACGGTGGCGGTAATTGGTAATGCCAGACAAAGAGAGAATGTAAGTCTCTGATGAGGCACATAGAGAAGGAAGAGATAGCAAGGCTTTGACCGGATAGTCGTACACACATCTTAAAGAGGCCCTATTATACTTTGTGGTGTTTCCCTCTCCTGTAGTGTTTTATATAGGTTTTAGTGGATGTAAATGGTCTGTAAAGGCTAAAATCCCTCCACAGTAATTATTGTAATTATTTGAGTGACCGAGATCATGTAAGTGTATTTCAAGTGTACTATGTAGCTTCCGTTATTTATTTTGGTCTCACTGCTTTCATGTCTATTGACTTCTTAAAAACAGCGGGGATCAGCTGTTGAACTGCTGTCTTTGCCGGGCTCCGGTGATTGGCAAATCTGGGTGATGCCTTCTGATATGATTTAGCATGTTTAGCGTGTTACCATTAGCATACCGCACCGCTGTCTATCAACGCCGACACACCGTCCTCGTCCGATCCATCACTCGCACACCATCGTTATTGTAGTCCACAGGGAACCCGAAATGTTCCCACACAGCTGATTTAAAAGAAGCAGGTGGGTTCTAGCTCCTGTGTGTTATCTGAAATCGCCATAACTAACTTTTCTTCTTCTTCTATGTTGTTCGTTTTGTTGTGTTTCTTCTTGTTCTTCATTTGTTGTTTAAGGGCGGCTGGCAAACAGCTTTTAGGCGCAATAACGCCCCCTGGATTATATATAGTGTAGTGGATACTGCCCTGAATAACAGACCTTTTTCCCACTCGTAAAAAAAAAGGCGTATTCGTCGTGTGACTGCATGTGCCGAACCGTGACGTCCGAACCGTGACGGTACGGGACGAATACGGAGACCGTTACACCCCTAGTAGGCTACTATGTATTAATTTATTGAGCTGTACTTAAATCAGGTTTTAAAATTGTTTGACTGATAGAGATCAAGCAATGTTATTATTTGTTTATTGATTGTTATGAACCTGTCTGAGGACCACAGATGGAAATGAGCTATTAGCTATAATCTGGCATCTCTCCTCTTTGCTGAGATTAATGTTTTTGTATGCATGGTCCTACAAAAACATTAGAGAGTAGAGACACTACATACTGATATACACCTGAACATCAGCAGGAGAGGACTCAACAGACTCAACTTTTTTTTTGTATGCATGGTCCTTCTATACCTCTCTGAAGAACCAGCACCTTACCGTGGTAGAGAGGTTTGTGTGCCCTGATGAACCTGGGGGCTGTGTTGTCTGGAACCTTGTGTTCCTGGTAGGGTCTCCCATGGCAAATTGGTCTCAGGCAAGGGGCCAGACTAAGATTGGTTCAAAAAGACCTCATGAAAGACGACACAAGGAGTGAGGATACCCGGCCCGGAGGAAGCCCGGGGTCCCTTTCTGGAGCCAGGCCCAGAAGGAGGACTCGTCGGCGAGCGTCTGGTGGCCGGGCTTGCCACGGAGCCCGGCCGGGCCCAGCCCGAAAAGGCAACGTGGGCAACACCTCCGCTTCTCCATCCCGCGGGCCCACCACCTACGGGAAACAACGATGGGGTCGGGTGCGCTGCCAGAAGGGTGGCAGTGAAAGCGGAGGGTCTCGACGGACCAGACCCGGGCGACAGAAGCTGGCTTTGGGGACGTGGAACGTCACCTCTCTGGGGGGGAAGGAGTCGGAGCTTGTGCGGGAGGTGGAGCGGTACCAGTTGGATCTGGTTGGGCTCACCTCTACGCACAGCGTCGGCTCTGGAACCTTACTTCTGGATAGGGGTTGGACTCTATTCTTCTCCGGAGTTGCTCAAGGTGTGAGGCGCCGGGCGGGTGTGGGGATACTCACAAGTCCCCGGTTGGGTGCTTCGTTGTTGGAGTCTACCCCAGTGGACGAGAGGGTTGCCTCCCTACGCCTGCGGGTTATGGGGGGGAAAACTCTGACTGTTGTGTGTGCTTATGCACCCAACAGCAGTTCAGAGTATACGGCCTTCTTGGAGACCCTGGAAAGAGTCCTGTATGGGGCTCCTGAAGGGGACTCTTTAATCTTGCTGGGAGACTTCAACGCACATGTGGGCAATGATGGAGACACTTGGAGGGGAGTGATTGGGAGGAACGGCCCCCCTGATCTGAACCGGAGTGGTGGTTTGTTACTGGACTTCTGTGCTAGTCATGGATTGGCCATAACAAACACCATGTTCGAACATAGGGATGCTCATAAGTGTACGTGGTACCAGAGCACCCTAGGCAGAAGGTCCATGATCGATTTCGTTATCGTATCATCGGACCTGAGGCCGTATGTTTTGGACACTCGGGTAAAGAGAGGGGCGGAGTTGTCAACTGATCACCATCTGGTGGTGAGTTGGGTCGAGTGGCAGGGGAAGCCTCTGGATAGACCTGGTAAGCCCAAACGTGTAGTTCGGGTGAACTGGGAACGTCTGGAGGAGGCCCAGGTTCAGGAGGCCTTCAACTCACACCTCCGGCAGAGCTTTTCGGGCATTCCTGTGGAGGTTGGGGACATTGAACCAGAGTGGTCGGTGTTCAAAGCCTCTATTGCCGAAGCCGCGGCGGGGAGCTGTGGTCTCAAGGTCCTAGGTGCCTCAAGGGGCGGTAACCCTCGAACCTCCTGGTGGACACCGGTGGTCAGGGAAGCCGTCCGACTGAAGAAGGAGGCCTTCAGGGATTTGTTATCCCGGGGGACTCCCGAGGCAGTTGCAAGGGTACCGACAGGCCCGAAGGGCAGCAGCCTCAGCCGTGGCCGAGGCAAAGCAGCGGGTGTGGGAGAAGTTCGGAGAGGACATGGAAAAGGACTTTCGGGCGGCACCAAAGTTGTTCTGGAAAAACTGTCCGACACCTCAGGAGGGGGAAGCAGGGAACCATCCAAGCTGTGTACAGTAAGGATGGGACGTTGTTGACCTCAACTGATGGAGTGTTAGGGCGTTGGAAGGAGCACTTTGAGGAACTCCTGAACCCGACAACTCCGTCCTCTATGTTAGAGGCAGAGCTGGAGTATGACGGGGGATCGACACCAATCTCCCGGGGGGAGGTCACTGAGGTTGTTAAACAACTCCACAGTGGCAAAGCCCCGGGGGTGGATGAGATCCGCCCAGAAATGCTGAAGGCTCTGGGTGTTGAGGGACTGTCTTGGTTGACACGTCTCATCAACATTGCGTGGAAGTCGGAAACGGTACCGAAGGAGTGGCAGACCGGGGTGGTGGTTCCCCTTTTTAAAAAGGGGGACCAGAGGGTGTGTGCCAATTACAGAGGCATCACACTACTCAGCCTCCCCGGGAAAGTTTACTCTAAGGTACTCGAAAGGAGGGTCAGGCCGATTGTCGAACCTCAGATTGAGGAGGAATAATGCGGATTCCGTCCTGGTCGTGGAACGACGGATCAGCTTTTTACTCTCGCAAGGATCCTGGAGGGGGCTTGGGAGTACGCTTATCCGGTCTACATGTGTTTTGTGGACTTGGAGAAGGCGTATGACCGGGTTCCCAGGGAGTTACTGTGGGAGGTGCTGCGGGAGTATGGGGTGAGGGGGTCTCTACTCAGGGCCATCCAATCTCTGTACTCCCAAAGCGAGAGCTGTGTCCGGCTCCTCGGCAGTAAGTCGGACCCATTTTCCGGGGAGGGTTGGCCTCCGCCAGGGCTGCGCTTTGTCACCAATCCTGTTTGTAATATACATGGGTCGGATTTCGAGGCGTAGTCATGGGGGGGGGGGGTCTGCAGTTCGGTGGGCTAAGGATTGCACCACTGCTTTTTGCAGATGATGTGGTTCTGATGGCTTCATCGGTCTGCGACCTTCAGCACTCACTGGATCGGTTCGCAACCGAGTGTGAAGCGGCTGGGATGAGGATCAGCACCTCCAAATCTGAGGCCATGGTTCTCAGCAGGAAACCGATGGATTGTCCACTCCAAGTAGGGAATGAGTCCTTACCCCAAGTGAAGGAGTTCAAGTATCTCGGGGTTTTGTTCTCGAGTGAGGGAACAATGGAGCGTGAGATGGGCCGGAGAATCGGAGCAGCGGGAGCGGTACTGCAGTCGCTTTACCGCACCGTTTGTGACGAAAAGGGAGCTGAGCCAGAAGGCAAAGCTCTCTGTCTACCGGGCCATTTTCGTTCCTACCCTCACCTATGGTCATGAAGGATGGGTCATGACCGAAAGAACGAGATCGCGGATACAAGCGGCCGAGATGGGTTTTTCTCCGCAGGGTGGCTGGTGTCTCCCTTAGGGATAAGGTGAGAAGTTCGGTCATCCGGGAGGGACTCGGAGTTGAGCCGCTCCTCCTTCGCGTCGAAAGGAGCCAGTTGAGGTGGTTCGGGCACCTAGTTAGGATGCCACCTGGGCGCCTCCCTAGGGAGGTGTTCCAGGCACGTCCAGCTGGGAAGAGACCAAGGGGTAGACCTAGGACCAGGTGGAGGGATTATATCTCTTCGCTGGCCTGGGAGCGCCTTGGGATCCCCCAGTCAGAGCTGGTTGATGTCGCCAGGGAAAAGGAAGTTTGGGGCTCTCTGCTGGAACTGCTACCCCCGTGACCCGACCACTGATAAGCGGAAGAAGATGGATGGATGGATGGATGGTCCTTCTATAAATACAAATACAGGAAGTTTCTCCTTTTTTTACTTCCGGAACATAGTGACATCACTATGCAACACTTGTGCTTCTATTGGCTCGCGCCCAATCACATTGTACATGTTAGGCTAAGGGGCGGGACATCTCTAAGCAGGTTGACCAATCACAACAGAGCCGGCCAGCTATCTAATCAGAGCAGACTGGGCTCAGGTTTCAGACAGAGGGTGAAAAGTGTTGCTGCAGCACAGGCAGTATGAGAACAAACAAAAGAGCTTTTTGAACATTAAAGCATGGAGACATGTAGAGACACTACATACTGATATACACCTGAACATCAGCAGGAGAGGACTCTTTAATGTAGAGACACTACATACTGATATACACCTGAACATCAGCAGGAGAGGACTCTTTAAAGTAGAGACACTACATACTAATATACACCTGAACATCAGCAGGAGAGGACTCTTTAAAGTAGAGACACTACATACTGATATACACCTGAACATCAGCAGGAGAGGACTCTTTAAAGTAGAGACACTACATACTGATATACACCTGAACTTCAGCAAGAGAGGACTCTTTAAAGTAGAGACACTACATACTGATATACACCTGAACATCAGCAGGAGATGACTCTTTAAAGTAGAGACACTACATACTGATATACACCTGAACATCAGCAGGAGAGGACTCTTTAAAGTAGAGACACTACATACTGATATACACCTGAACATCAGCAGGAGAGGACTCTTTAAAGTAGAGACACTACATACTGATATACACCTGAACATCAGCAGGAGAGGACTCTTTAAAGTAGAGACACTACATACTGATATACACCTGAACATCAGCAGGAGAGGACTCTTTAAAGTAGAGACACTACATACTGATATACACCTGAACATCAGCAGGAGAGCACTCTATAAAGTAGAGACACTACATAATGATATACACCTGAACATCAGCAGGAGAGGACTCTTTAAAGTAGAGACACTACATACTGATATACACCTGAACCTCAGCAGGAGAGGACTCTTTAAAGTAGAGACACTACATACTGATATACACCTGAACATCAGCAGGAGAGGACTCTTTAAAGTAGAGACACTACATACTGATATACACCTGAACATCAGCAGGAGAGGACTCTTTAAAGTAGAGACACTACATACTGATATACACCTGAACATCAGCAGGAGAGGACTCTTTAAAGTAGAGACACTACATACTGATATACACCTGAACATCAGCAGGAGAGGACTCTTTAAAGTAGAGACACTACATACTGATATACACCTGAACATCAGCAGGAGAGCACTCTTTAAAGTAGAGACACTACATAATGATATACACCTGAACATCAGCAGGAGAGGACTCTTTAAAGTAGAGACACTACATACTGATATACACCTGAACATCAGCAGGAGAGGACTCTTTAAAGTAGAGACACTACATACTGATATACACCTGAACATCAGCAGGAGAGGACTCTTTAATGTAGAGACACTACATACTGATATACACCTGAACATCAGCAGGAGAGGGACTCTTTAAAGTAGAGACACTACATACTAATATACACCTGAACATCAGCAGGAGAGGACTCTTTAAAGTAGGAGACACTACATACTGATATACACCTGAACATCAGCAAGGAGAGGACTCTTTTAAGTAGAGACAATACATACTGATATACACCTGAACTTCAGCAGGAGAGGACTCTTTAAAGTAGAGACACTACATACTGATATACACCTGAACATCAGCAGGAGATGACTCTTTAAAGTAGAGACACTACATACTGATATACACCTGAACATCAGCAGGAGAGGACTCTTTAAGTAGAGGACACTAACATACTGATATACACCTGAACATCAGCAGGAGAGGACTCTTTAAAGTAGAGACACTACATACTGATATACACCTGAACATCAGCAGGAGAGAGGACTCTTTAAAGTAGAGACACTACATACTGATATACACCTGAACATCAGCAGGAGAGGACTCTTAAAGTAGAGTACACTAAATACTGGATATACACCCCTGAACATCAGCAGGAGAGCACTCTATAAAGTAGAGACCACTACATAATGATATACACCTGAACATCAGCAGGAGAGGACTCTTTAAAGTAGAGACACTACCATACTGATATACACCTGAACCTCAGCAGGAGAGGACTCTTAAAGTAGAGACACTACATACTGATATACACCTGAACATCAGCAGGAGAGGACTCTTTAAAGTAGAGACCACTACATACTGATATACACCTGAACATCAGCAGGAGAGGACTCTTTAACAGTAGAGACACTACATACTGATATACACCCTGAACATCAGCAGGAGAGGACTCTTTTAAAGTAGAGACACTACATATGATATACACCTGAACATCAGCAGGAGAGCACTCTTTAAAGTAGAGACACTACATACTGATATACACCTGAACATCAGCAGGAGAGGACTCTTTAAAGTAGAGACACTACATACTGATATACACCTGAACATCAGCAGGAGAGGACTCTTTAAAGTAGAGACACTACATACTGATATACACCCTGAACATCAGCAGGAGAGGACTCTTTAAAGTAGAGACACTACATACTGATATACACCTGAACATCAGCAGGAGAGGACTCTTTAAAGTAGAGACACTACATACTGATATACACCTGAACATCAGGAGGAGAGGACTCTTTAAAGTAGAGACACTACATACTGATATACACCTGAACATCAGCAGGAGAGGACCTCTTTAAAGTAGAGACACTACATACTGATATACACCTGAACATCAGGAGGAGAGGACTCTTTAAAGTAGAGACACTACATACAAATAGGCCGTTTCAAATATATTAGGTCCAGTGTAACCTAAAGGAGATAACTAAGGAAGTATTGAAGCACCTTTCATCTGGAGAATTCAAACAGCTCTTATCATGGCCGACACTTAGAAACCTCCGGGTTGATTTCTCTTCCTGAGAGAAAAAGACTATTCCATCACAACGCAAGTTAGGGTTTTAAAGGAAATGTAGTTTGAGACTTCAGCATGATGAAACCTCACTCAGGATTCCTCCGCCGATAATGAAACTAAACTCTGAATCATATCCTTTTGAAAAGAAACCATACTTTGAGCCTCGGAGGGATCCGGGTTTCATTTTCTTTACCTTCCTCTCAGTGTGAGGGGGCTCAAAGTTGATGGCGGTGTGACAACAAATCCATTCCTCCATTGTTTCTGCAGAGAGGGATCACAGATGAAATTAGAGACGACTCAAGGAGCTGCAAAAGAAAATCCACTTGAGCAGAAGAAATGTCTTCACCGAGGAAAAGTCAGAAAAACTTGCCAGCGAGCGTGTCAAGAGGAATTCATCACAGGGAGTATAAATAAAGCTCCTTTCATATTGAGTTATCAACCCTCAGTCCTCCTGCAGCACAGATTCTCCCTGATATACACTGAACAGGGGACACTAAAGAGTGACGCACACAGCTGGGAGACCAGGGGACACTAAAGAGTGACGCACACAGCTGGGAGACCAGGGGACACTAAAGAGTGACGCACACAGCTGGGAGACCAGGGGCCACTAAAGAGTGACGCACACAGCTGGGAGACCAGGGGACACTAAAGAGTGACGCACACAGCTGGGAGACCAGGGGACACTAAAGAGTGACGCACACAGCTGGGACGGAGCACTTGGTGGCGTTCAGGATGATAAAGTTGAACAACCGTCTGTGTTGTTGGAAACTGTTTTTCTTTAATCCAAAGGAAGCAAAGTGCTTCACATTCATGAAATCCTTCAAAAATAAACGTCTGACTTGAAATGAAATGCTTTGTTGGGTAAAGATCAAGGCTTTGGTTAAAATAACTACATTGGGGG
>CADEHL010001385.1:181787-231787 GCA_902827135.1 Harpagifer antarcticus
GTTCAGGTGTATAGTGTCTCTACTTTAAAGAGTCCTCTCCTGCTGATGTTCAGGTGTATAGTGTATCTACTTTAAAGAGTCCTCTCCTGCTGATGTTCAGGGATCACAGGGATTTTAGCCTTTGAAGACCATTTACATGCACTAAAACCTAAAGTACACACGACAGGAAAGGGAAAACTTTTTTTTTTAACACGCTAAATGTTAATTCTTTATCAGCGTAAATTAAAGGGACGAGTAAAAGCCAACAGGCAAAGGATTCTGGGAGCAGATGGGTTGTGAGTCCACAGGTACAGCTTCCACCTGGACTCCACTTAGATCATAAAACAGTTTCTATCTGCTTCCATCATCATGGAGAACACTAGAGGGGAGAGAGTTATGGTTCAGACAAGTGTATCTGCACCGTAATGTGCCATAGAACACATCGTCGGAGCACTATCTCCAATATGGCCGCGGTAATAGCCCATAACATACTGCAGGAAGTGAAAGAAGAGCTGGTAATGGGGCCATTATCTGAGGGAGAGTAGGAGGAATGTCTTCACACCGTGAGGAGACTTCCCTGCACCTGTGAGCGCCTTCAAACCCTGCTGTAATTACACAAATTATTTTCTAATTAATTTTGGGCTTGATGTTCATTAGCTGGCGGTTATGCAGCTAATTGAAAAGTTTATTAAGCATAATAATGTTTACTTTGACTTGTGTGGGTCGGCCCTTAACCCTCCCTCTCTCCCCCGTCTCCCCCCTCTCATCTCCACGAGCTGTTTGCTTTTTGTAATTGAAGATGGGAGACGTTGGTGTGTTTCGCCTGCAGGGCTACCGCACTCCTCTAATCCTTATTGACACGGCGTCTGCAGGAGATGGCAGGAAGTTAACCTGCAGTGCTGCTGTGTCCCTCATTACTGACTGCCAGGCTAAACCCCCCCTCACTCTCGCCTGAAACAATCACGAGTGCTCGTCTCTACTTTATATCACTGTCTGCCAAAAGAACTAGTTTATCCATGTGTTAAAAACACAATGTGTTCATACATGCGCGCGTAGCCTGAAGTTACATTATGACACATTCAGGGGCGGTGAGTGATGAAGACTCACTCTCTTTGACATGATGTGTTCTTGCTTTGAGTCGCATTATTCTACAGTCATTCAATTGTGAGATACAAGAATAAAATATTGTGTATTTCCGTAAAAGAAAGGAGAACCCGCATTACTTCCTGAAGAGATAGAACTCAACGGCACACACATTACACCATGTGACTTTCTGTAGATAACTTATCCATGTGTTCAAAACACAATAAGACATGCTGACAGGACACCAAGCTAAATGCTAACAGTGTCATTATTCGACAGCCAATTCATTGAGTAAACCAACATTTAGTTCACAGTTGCAAAGCAAACATGTTGTGTATTGCCACTTTAGGGTAGCCATTAAAACATTTCAAAGAACTTGTAGTACTTTATGAAGAAATACATATCAACCGCACCTCAATATTACAGCCAACTCGGTAACATGTCACGATGTACCGTGCTGGGAGACGTGAAGATGTCACGATTTCGTCCCTTCAAACGTGACAGCGACACGGTATTGTTAACCAGTGGAGAAATACCCGGAAACACCAAGCAGATGCTCCCCGACGTAAAGATTTATTTTGAGCAGAAACAAAGGCTACATTAATGTATTACATCGATGTTAATCCGTGCGTGTATATGTGGAATTAACGGACGTGACGTTGTGCGATTGCGTTGCCAGGGAACAGCTTCGGTTCATGTTAATTTACAAACTCTTCAACTACAACCGTAGTTATATTTAAAAACATGTTAGAAGGCCTCACGAAATACTAATAAGGTTTATTGACATATCATATTATACACAACTACTGTGTAGTTATGCACTGAATGAAAAACTTGGGTCGCAGGTTCCTCAACAGCACATTACAAGACATCTATCAATATGTGTGTACCTCCACCACTAAACTGTCATCCTGCACATTTCTTATTCTATCTACATACATCTTATAAGAGTATAATACATATGTATAATATCAGTTAAAATAAGTGCTTCAACATAGTTAACATTGCAGGAAAGCAATATATTAGACGTTAAGTACTTTGTCGGCTTAATATTTATCTGTAGATATAAATGTCACTGTGTGCTGTGTGCATGTGTGACCATTAGAGAATCAGAATACCTTTAGTCCCACAGAGGGGACATGTGCAGCATTACAGCAGGAAAGAGCCACAGACAGCTTAGTGTTGCACATCTTACATGCGTTAAAAAAGTACTAAGTTATAATATAATAAACAATATGCTAAAAAAAAGATAAAAAGTTACATAATTTTCAAAAATACAGATAAAAAACAAAACGGCATATATATAATGGTTTAGCAGCCAGGTATAAATGACACAGTTATTAACGGCATATATATATATTGCACATATAGCACGTATTGCACAAAGTGGGTTTGTATTTAGCAGCAAGGTGTTATAGTCTGTGTGGTGGTGTGTGTAGGAGGGTCTACTAGGGGCTGGTTGTAAAGTCTGACCGCTGCAGGAAGGAAGGACCTGCGGTTTCAAGAGGAGTTCATCCCTCCATATTCTTCTGAAAGCTTTTTTCTTATTCAAAAGAAGACCTTAACCTAAAGTACTCTTTAATGTTTAAATGAAGCCTTATTAGTTTGTCTGTTTTGCACATCCTCCTATTAATATCTAATAATAAAATAATACAATTCAATAACGTGCTTTAACCACCAGGTGTCCCTTTCTATCAGCTGTGCGCCTTTATGGTGTAAATACAGCCTCTACCAATTGGATCAAATATAAAAGTCAGCCGAATTAGTGTTGATACTGCAAGGAGACGTATTGTGTGAAAAGAAATGTAAGATGTTGTTTAATGGCTGATATATTTATGATCCACGTCACGTTTTCAGTTCCTCCTGTTTGTCCAGAAGTCTTCTCAGCAGGGCTCTATAAATACAGAACTACAGATATGTAATATGTAATGCAGCCGAACCGTGTATTACAATGCCGTTATGTGATGACCTTCAAAGAGAAAAGCAAGAACACTCGGAATAAAGTATTATTGTATTTTTAAAAAACGTTTTCAGATTTCACATCACATAAACACCAAATCCCAGCATGCATTGCGGCTAAACCATCCAATCATCGAGCTGAGGATCTTGCCTACGTCTGTTTCCGGTTTCGTTTATGACCGATGTATTTTGTTATACACACATTCCTCCACATTTACATTTTAATTTGCATTAAAGTATTTCGTGAGGCCTTCTAACATGTTTTTAAATATAACTACGGTTGTAGTTGAAGAGTTTGTAAATTAACATGAACCGAAGCTGTTGCCTGGCAACGCAATCGCACAACGTCACGTCCGTTAATTCCACATCAACACACGCACGGATTAACATCGATTTAATACATTAATGTAGCCTTTGTTTCTGCTCAAAGAGGCGTCGACCAGCTGGGGCAACAAGAACATCGGAGTAATCGAGTGTAGCTATTAGAAAATAAATCTTTACGTCGGGGAGCATGTGCTTGGTATTTCCGGGTATTTCTCCACTGGTTAACAATACCGTGTCGCTGTCACGTTTGAAGGGACATCTTCACGTCTCGCAGCATGGTACATCGTCACATGTTCACGTGATACCGGGTTGATTACAGCATATCAGCTTCGATAGGTCAGATTTCTGATGATGTACAGTTTAAGGAACTCGTGTATCCATGTGTTAATAACGCAATGTGTGCATGCGTGCAGAGCCTGAAGTTACATCGAGACACATGTGAACGGTTGAGTGATGAAGCTTCACTTCCTCTGACATGATGTGATATATTTTTGCTTCAGTGTTTGTATATAAGGCGACAAACCAAACAGGCTGACAGGACACCAAGCTAAATGCTAATGGTGTCATTATTATACATCCGTTACATTTAGTTCTTAATTGAAAAGCAAAAGTATTATCTATTGCCTCGTTAGGGTATTTTTTAGAACTTGTAGTTCTTCCTTAAGACAGATCTCAGATTCCCCAGAGCACATAGTTTCCTCCATATTATTCATGTTTTAACATGATTTCTGTCACAGGATTGGGTTTATCCATGCAGTAAAACACAATGCGTGCAGACTTGCATGCAGAGTGTGAATGGGTTGAGTGATGAAGCTTCCTCTGACGTGATGCGTTATTGCTTTGTTACGTTTAGTGACAGACAAACAGCTCGGTCTGTGAGTTCATGACTTTAAGTGTCTGCTAATCTTTGTTATCTGGAGTAACCATGAACATGCACTCAATCTCTTTTTCTGTTTTTCTTCATCAACCAATCACATGGCGATTATTAAGGGAAAGTGGGCGTGGCCAATACAACCAACTATAAACCCGCCAAACATTTTTAAATGGTTTGAAACAAGATAATGCAGATCAAATCTCATGCAATTACACCTTGGTGGGTTATGGAAACAACTGTCTTATCCTGGATCCTTTAAATTATTTTGCTCTCATGTTTAAAATAATTAACTTCTGATAAACCTGGCTGATCAAATTTGAATGTTTTTTGTACCAAAACAGGCATCACACGCATGTTTGTGTGTAGATTCTCCTCATTATAAAACACTCAAACTGATGCTGCGTAACTCTTGGGCCATGTCAATTTAATTGGTACGTCTGAGCGTAATCTGAGTAGCATGACAGGACAACTTCCAAGACCCTCGAAGTGACAAGAACAAAGAAAAACAACAACAATAATGACTAACATTCGCTAATTTTAGAAACGTCTTCGCCGATTATTCTCCCTCCGTTCTTCGAGACAATAGCGTGTCTGATGTGAGCAGTGACACGTTCATTGTTTGCTTCACTCGTCTTGATCAAGCACAAGTACGGGCACGAGCAAAAAATAGGACTCAAGAGCACAACCGGGCAATAAGGTCTTTAGTCAAGCGTTTAATCCAAAAGGTAAAAATAATAAGACAAGACGAACTGGCACTGACCAAGGACACAGCACAGACTCAATACTCAGGTGAGGAGGGATCATTAGGGATGGCTGAGGCTCATTGAGACCAGGCAGGTGATTAACAGGGAGCGGAAATACACAGGTGAGAGAGTGAGGCGATCAGCCAGGGCCAGGATGTGCCAGTCTTCTCAGAAATTAAGTTTCAGTACGTTGCTTTAAAAATGTACTTTTTCCGCCATATTAGTAATTCCAGTCAGGCTTTTTATTCCCACACCAGCTGATGGAAACCTTTGCTTTGCGCCTACTTAACCTCTCGGTGTTCTCACCTTGTTCCTGAGATTTCTTTTTGCGGTCTCACCATGGAGTGGAGGAAGCCAATTTCCCGTCAGTGTGTTAAAGTGTAGGTTTGCATTAATGAGGCCCGCAGTGTTAAGCCTGAGGTGGCTTTCGGTCGAAATCACCAGCTGCTGCAAAATAAGCCACACACTTTTCCTGACACAAGCGTTTAGCCGGACTGAGCTCAGGAGGATCTGAGGGAGAGGACGTTTGAAGGACAGAGTCTCCATGGCAGGCTGATATTAATTTTTCACATTTTCTAGACTTAGAATGAAGCCATGAGCAGATTGTAAGTGCTTCAGGAGCAGACAGAAATCATGTAATATTTAACTGTCTTTTTGATTCGGCAAAACTCCATTAGATGATTTTTGAAAGTCCCTATTATACTTACCTGGTCCGTCCATATCACGCAATTCTCTTTAAAAGTTATATAGATATATAACTATGAGACCTATAGATTCTGGGAAGAATAACATGATATTTTTGGGCAAGATTCACGGTTCCCAGAAGATGATTACTACAGGTTTGTTGTGATCCCCTCACATTTTCTCCAGCAATGAGGTTGATATTTGTGGTTTAATCCAATAATCTATGCTTCTGTAATTTATAGATTGCCAATAAAGTTGGGACAGATGTTCACGTCCCCCTCAGTTTGAGTGATAGCCTACCCTGACTTTTCATTGAGCCCCATATTTGGTCAAAATGTAAAAGTGTCCAATACTATTTTATTACCAAATCACTGTAAAACTAATGATGTTCCCATCAGACTCAGCTGTACTTTGTTTAGAGCTAAATGTTAGCATGCCAACACCACTAATGGCGCATTTCCACTGCAGGACCTTGCTCGGCTTAGTACGGTATAGCTAGGACTTGTTAGGCCTTGGTAGGCCAGGCTCACTTTATGCTGCGTTTCCATTACAGTTTAGGAACTGGGGCAGTAACTATAGTAACGCAGTGTAGTCGGAGCCGTGACGTCATCTTCAATGCGAAACACAACACCAACACAGCCGTTAGCTGTTAGCACTCAGAGCTCACAGCTCCTCATATCTGTTCAGAAACTAGACAGAAGTTAAACAAGTACAAACCACAGACTGTCTGTGTCATGGCGAATACAGTCGCTGGTTTATTTATGTCTGTATAGGCCGTTGGTGTGAGTGTGGACGGTCGGAGCATATATAACGTTAGCTTAGCCAAGCTCCATTCAGAAAACACGCATTTTAAAAGGGTTTTCCGCCTGCCGTCTGTCTGCAAACTTGTCAAAGCATTAATTCATGGTTTTTACTAACCGGTATTGTTAGAGAATATTTCTTCTCTCTTTCTAAGTGTCAAATAATAATTCTTCCTTACTTTTAAGATATTTGACCTTTCGGCCTGTTGACGTTTTACGACCAACCGTAAGTCTGTTATCTGTCTTAAGGAGTGGGAAGTTTCAGCCATGGTTGACATTAATAGTTTTATGAACGGTCAACTCTCGGCCACAGAGCCATTAGAGTCCGATAAGTGATTCAGTGCCTCCAGGTGTTCACTATATCTTCCCCCAAAATGTGGGTTGACTCTCTGTAAACTAGTTAAAGGTCTAGTCGAGAGATAGGCTGATTCAGAATTGACATGGCAACCCACCTGGGCAGGCAGAACTTTCTGCTGCTGTGACTTGTAATGTGAATTCTCCGGCCGATGCTTGTAATAAACTGCCAGTGTTTGACATCAGAACTCCTGCTCGTCCCGTGTCTCTCCGAGTCCTGACTCTCCATTGCTACAGAAGTTTCCCTTACAGGTATCAGTATGTTGTTACTTCGGCATCATTTTGAAACGTGTATTACAATTAAATCACGGTCAAATATGTTCATCTTGTTGTAGTTGCCAGCGATTCTCTCACTAGTTTAGCATACTCAGCCCGGAAAGAACCTCGATTATGGAGAGCCAGAAAACTGTGAAATAGTACCCGCTAGCTAGAACTACGCCTAGTGGAA
Organism: Harpagifer antarcticus; assembly: GCA_902827135.1. NCBI lineage: Eukaryota > Metazoa > Chordata > Actinopteri > Perciformes > Harpagiferidae > Harpagifer > Harpagifer antarcticus. The sequence goes on from CADEHL010001385.1 coordinate 189,036, forward strand.
ACGCAACCAAAAACGGGCCGGACACGGCATGCTTAAACCGCGCTGTAGTGGAAATGCGCCATAAGATAGGGAACATGGTAAACAAACACCTACTGAACGTCAGCATGTTAGCATTTCCTCATGCTGTGATTTGAGCTAAATGCTAGCGTGTTAATACAGTCAACTTTAAACCTACTAAATATCAGCATCTTACCATTTCACTTTGAGCACTTTAGCATTCTGTGCTATGAGCTAAATGCTAATGTGGTCGCAGACTCTTGTTGATCTGTTCTGCAAACTGTATTGATCTTTCCTGAAATGTATCTTCATAACGTTGATGTTTCTGATCTTTATACCTTATAGATTCCTATCCGGAGACATTGCTAAATACAGTATTTACGGATGATTGAGAGTTCTTTGAAGTTCAGTGATCTCTTGAAAACCAAAGAGATGGGTGCCAATAGATTTTCCATCATTTTAGGATCAGCCAAATTCCTGTTTTTGGTTCATTGCTGCAAGATATCCAAAAAGTCGGTTTAACAGACACTAAGAAATTAGTTGCATTTAAAATATATACATGTCAGATGATTTAAAGCAGGATTTTGGCCCGTACTCAGACGCCATAGTGAGCCCTGTTAGCAGACTGATTTATTCGTCTTTAATCTACAGCAGACCGCCCCCCCCCTCATCGCGTTTGCCTCAGAGAGCATTATGTTGCAGCCGCAGATACCTCTCAGTAGAGATGTCAAAAGTACACACATCCTTTACTCAAGTAGAAGTACAGATACTCGTGTTTAAAAATACTCTGGGAAAAGTAGAAGTATGTGACTAAACTTCTTTACTCAAGTAAAAGTAAAGAGGCTTTGAAATGTACTTCAGTAAAAAGTACCCATAGCTAGCAGCTGCTTTAAAGAGTACCTGACCTCCCTTTATATTAATAGAACAATAATGTCATTGTTAGCTAATGAATGTTTCCATGCTGAACAACGGCAACATGACAACGTTTCCATTGGTCCCTCTTCTTTAGAGAAGACCAGGAAATGATGGATACACGGATCGTGTTCAAATCAATAGGCACGCAATGACTCTAAAGAATAATGATCACGCATCAAACACACATTCAGACTAAAGGAACCAGCTGTTTGGAAAATGAGAGAAGTAGAAAGTACAGGTATTTGGGTTCAACATGTAAGAAGTAGAAAGTACAGGTATTTGGGTTCAACATGTAAGAAGTAGAAAGTACAGGTATTTGTGTTCAACATGTAAGAAGTAGAAAGTACAGGTATTTGTGTTCAACATGTAAGAAGTAGAAAGTACAGGTATTTGGGTTCAACATGTGAGAAGTAGAAAGTACAGGTATTTGGGTTCAACATGTGAGAAGTAGAAAGTACAGGTATTTGGGTTCAACATGTAAGAAGTAGAAAGTACAGGTATTTGAGTTCAACATGTAAGAAGTAGAAAGTACAGGCATTTGGGTTCAACATGTAAGAAGTAGAAAGTACAGGAATTTGTGTTCAACATGTAAGAAGTAGAAAGTACAGGTATTTGTGTTCAACATGTAAGAAGTAGAAAGTACAGGTATTTGGGTTCAACATGTAAGAAGTAGAAAGTACAGGTATTTGGGTTCAACATGTAAGAAGTAGAAAGTACAGGTATTTGGGTTCAACATGTAAGAAGTAGAAAGTACAGGTATTTGTATTCAACATGTAAGAAGTAGAAAGTACAGGTATTTCAGTTCAACATGTAAGAAGTAGAAAGTACAGGAATTTGTGTTCAACATGTAAGAAGTAGAAAGTACAGGTATTTGTGTTCAACATGTAAGAAGTAGAAAGTACAGGTATTTGAGTTCAACATGTAAGAAGTAGAAAGTACAGGTATTTGGGTTCAACATGTAAGAAATAGAAAGTACAGGAATTTGTGTTCAACATGTAAGAAGTAGAAAGTACAGGTATTTGTGTTCAACATGTAAGAAGTAAAAGTAAAAAGTCGTCAGAAAAATAAGTAGTGGAGTAAAGTATTGATACCAGAACAATGTACTTAAGTACAGTAACGAAGTATTTGTACTCCACTACTTCCCACCTCTGACAAGTGGTAGTTTGCACCTTAAACCTAAATTGATGATCTCCTGGTGCTTCATGGGCACAGCGTGAAAATGTTTTGTGGCGGCCGTCACGCTGTTTCCAGTTGATGGAAAAACACAATTGATTTGGAACAATTTCGCATTGGCTACGAATCCTGACTTTGAGTGAAATCCTTTTGTCGAGGCCTATCATTATTCCTCACCACATGCATTTCCCTTCAGAGCCCTCCAGTGATCAATCCGCAATCATGTTATTATTACGGAGCTATTTCCAACAATGAGAGCGAGAGTGAGGCTCCGGTGACTTGTTGAATGAAACCCTAATGGATGGCTGTGCGAAGCTGCCACACAGACTGATTAATTAGACCTTCAGCATGAGCTTTAAAGCCTTTCCTCTCCATCTCATTAGAACAAAAGCCCCCACGTCTTGGCTACAATACCTATTATCCTTTCAGAGCAATGAGAACTGATATTCTCTGCATGCCTGATGATAGCATGAGAGTGCACGGACAGGGATGACATGTTGTTGTATCTCTGGTTCACAGCGATCTGATTCTCCTGCAGAGAGAGAGGACTGACAGGCCGGTGTCTCACAGCAGGAAGTCATAACAATGCAATTCACTCAAACACAGATATCACAGAACAACTCCTCTGTAATATTCTGAAAAGCAAAAAGCATTCAGATGTTGAACCTAGTGTTTTGAATACACACTAGCCACGTCTGAAGAGTATTCAGCAATACATCACATATCTTCGAGTTTATAAGAATCAGGCTTATATTTTTTTATTACAATGTATTAAACACTGGGATCACGGCTGATCAGGGCCAACATTTTCAGACATTCACCCAGAAATTAATAATTTTTCCAAGTGCAAAGACAAAGTCATGCATCTCTCTCATGCAACACAATACTCTCTAGTTAATATGTCACATGCCGACCGTGCATTGTGTTAAAATGACTAAATGTTTGTGATATATTTTGTTGAGTTGTGTTATCCAGAAGAAGCATCCTGCAGTGATGATCTTCGTCATTGTGTTGCTTGATAGAGAGAGCCCTAGTTAGGAGACAAAATGACATATTGTGCGTTTAAGGATCTAAAGTGCATCACCTCCATCCCTTCTGTGTCAGCGCACATTTAATAGGACGCAGTCTGGCAGAGTGTGGCAGTCAAATCTGGAGCTGGCACGATGCCCGTCTGCACCAGAAACATCTGTTCACATTATTAATGAATCAATTACATGTCACACATGTGCCAGGCCTGCAGGGGGAGGGGAGGGGAGGGGAGAGAGGAACGTGTCTGCTCCCTGAAGGAGAAAGGCCTTCAGACACAGACTCACACACAGCCTGTCAGGACCGCATGTCACTGTAATGCACATGTAGGGAAAATAATGGGAATAGTGTGGAGGGGAAGAGTGACATTTTAAGAGCATGCATTACATTTTAGCAGTGGCGAACCGTGGCAACTGGACCTTCTGTAGACACACACACACACACACACACACACACACACACACACACACACACACACACACACACACACCCCCCCCCCGCGGCATTATAATGTCTTTTCACTGAATTGTCGTCTTGAAAAGGGTCCCCACAACAATTCCGCAACAACTTCATCTTCGCCTGTTGCACTTGTCATTTCAACGTTAAAAACAATAAAACGGCATGAATTGCTTCGTCAAATTCATCTAGATCTCGAGCCAGTTAACTAGCGGGCCTTCTAGAATACCCTGGAACCGAGGGGAACTCTGAAAGAACACGCCCATTGGCTACAAATCAATATATGATTGGTTGATCAAACTGTCAGTCCAAACGTACGCTCTCATTCAGTGCAACGGCCGGGGCCCTGTCTCAGGTCGGTTAAATGAAATCCTTGCTTCCTTCACTTGCGTCGTTTCCCTGCGACTAGTCCCTCCCACCAGGGAAGCATGGAGAGACGCAAGGAAACCACGAGAAGTAGGGAAATTAGTTTTAAGAGCAATGAGACGTCCTTTCCTCCGGAGCGTGACGTGAAGCGACGTCCGTTTGTGATGACGCCACACAGCTGATCGTCTGACAGCAGCTCTGTCCCCGTTATTTCCACACACACCCCCGCCTCACATTTAATGACACAAACATTTGTATCATCTGTTGTAGACCCCAATAAATACAAATAAAATAAGAACTCATTCTCAAAAAAGATAAACGCCATTCTTAAAATGTATAAACGAACAATAGTTTGATTAATATTGATTAGAGTGCACAATAGAAATAAAATAATTGAGAGAAGAAAAAGAGAAATGTTATCTATCAAAACCCAGTTAGATTAACATTCATTGGATTGCACACTTTGTTTGTTTGTGTGGATATGTAGCACATTAACATTTTTAATAGCACTTAATGAGTGACTGAATGGAAATGACAATAAATGAAAATGTAAAACGAAAAAAGCGATCATGAAAATGTTTCCAACAAATGAATAAAATGATTTTTAACCACTTTGTTGTTCAGATATATCACATAATTGTAACTAAATGAAACATGAATTGAAACAAAACACGGTATAAACTGAGGAGTGAGTCCCGTGAGGTTCGTGTGTTTTCTTCACTCCGCTGGGAAACTGCTCTCATGTCAAGAAGCATCAGATCAGTGCATGCGCTGCATCGTCCAATCAGTGAGCGATACACAGTAAGGGGGCGTGGCGAGTGTCTGAGGATTTCATCGGAGGATGGTGTGGTGGTTCCTCGATTATCGCTCCTCCATTATCGCTCCTCGGTCCTCGGTCCTCCGGCAGAAATAAGAGCCATGGGACGGTACTCAAGATGGCGCAGACAAATCAACTTCCGGTGAGACCGAGGAGCGAGGAAATGAAAATAGTCGACCTGAGACAGAGCCCAGGGCATTCGATCAAGGGTGTAGAATACCTTGGTTGAAGGATATTCTACCCAGAGACCCTGAACAAGATCTGATTGGTTGCTTTCTTTTCTACTGAAAGGCGTAGAGCATGGTCCGAGAAGGACAAACAAATCAACGTAACACTGTGATATTACAGATCAACACAGATACCATTCTCATGTATTCATTTTATTACATTTTATTTATATAATTCAATCGATTTTTTGTTTGTTTTATCTGAGTGTTCCAGGGTATTCTCTGAATACCTTGAAGGCCCTGACGGTTCGCCACTGCATTTTAATTGTGTAGCTTAGTTTGTTCAGAATCAGAAACAGACTCAGAAATGATTTAGCTGTCCCACAAAGCACGCTCACATTGAGAATGCTAACATGCTGATACCAGTGCTTTTCATCTTCAAAATCTTTCAGTAAAGTGTTAGCATATAAGGTATAAAGATCAGATATAAGATATGATAACATCTCAAGACGTGTCAATAAAGTTTGCAAAACAGATAAACAAGACCTGTAAGAAGAGGCTACGGCTACGTTAGCATTCAGCTTAAAGCACAGCATGTTTCCATACTCACAGTGAGAATGCTAAACATACTGATATTTAGTAGATATAGTGTTTGCTGTATTCACTAGCTCAAATCCCAGCATGCTGACGTGCTCAAAGACAAATGTTAACAAGCTGAGATTTAGTATGTTTACCATATTCACTACCACGTTAGCATTAAGCTAAAAATCACCGCGTGCTAACATGCTCACAGTGAAATGCTAACATTACATTGCATTTAGCTGACGCTTTTATCCACAGCGACTTACAATAAGTACATTCGACCAGGAAGACACAGCCCAGAAGAAAACAGAATCATAAAGTACATCAGGTTTCATAGAGCCAAACATTTCAAGTGCTACTCAGCTGGCTTTAGAGAAGCCAGTCCTTTATTAGTATATCAGGGTTGCCAACTCTCACGCATCTGGCGTGTGACACACGCTTTCACTGTCAATCTCACGCTCTCACGCTGCCCAAACTATTCTCACGCCAAAAACAAGAATACCGAAGACTAGAAACGGTTTTGAAAACTTTTGTCACGTAGTGATCGTCTTCTCAATAGAACATCTTTGATAATGTCTTCTGGCCAATCAGAATCAAGATAACGGCGTGGTGTTGTTCCAGGAAGTCCCGACGGAGAATACTTTTGCTGTAGTACATCTCTATGCATCGATACAACATTACGTGTTGATAGAAATCAACACGTAATGAAATAAGACCCCACGGTTTGATGATTGATAGGTGTGTGGGCTGTCTTTCATTTTGACACACAGAACAATAGGGGCTATCCACCCTTATCCACAATGTAAAGTCATTCACAGCCTCTTCCTCTTCTCTCGGTGAGGAGCAGCAGGTTCAGCTTTCAGAACAAAGTAACAACAAACTAAAATGGCATTAATTTTTTTAATATGTCGTGTAGTAATAGATTTATTTATTTTTCTTCTCAAGAGAGTACCAGAATGTGTATTTTATGTTAGTAGCCTATTTCAAAACAAACAAAACAAAAATCTCCTTGGGGAGAATCCCCCCAGACCCCCCTGCAGGGGTTGGGCTTTCAGCATATCAACTCTTTCACCTATGGGGAAGTTGCAGGATTGGCTCCAGGTCACCCTTTTTATTTACTACAAGACAAATGTGCCTTTTTATTTCATACAGTTCAATTTGGATTGAGACAGGGAAATAATCTAAACCTCACGCCTTTCACTGTCAAGGGGAGCGTGTATGTAATTACATTGCAAATACTGACTTCACCCCACCACTGTATGGGTTAGCCCTACCATAGATTACCCAACACAAATACTCTCTCGCAACTGCCGACCCGTATTGCGCATGCGCAGATCTGAGATCCAGTAGAAATGATAAAAAAGTAAAAGTCTGCTGCTTATTGTTCTACTAGGCCAAAATACAGTCAAAGAGTATATGAGTGTGAGAGTGTGTTAATTAATATATGTGGCAGTTTGGAGTAAGTCTGTAGATGTGTGTGTGTGTGTGTGTGTGTGTGTGTGTGTGTGTGTGTGTGTGTGTGTGTGTGTGTGTGTGTGGTGTGTGTGTGTGTGTGTGTGTGTGTGTGTGTGTGTGTGTGTGTGTGTGTGTGTGTGTGTGTGTGTGTGTGTGTGTGTGTGTGTGTGTGTGTGTGTGTGTGTGTGTGTGTGTGTGTGTTTCATGTATAGGCCTCTCACGATAATTTATTTTGTTGGATACATTTTCCCGGAAATTATTGCGATAAAGGATAATATTGTCGGCACCGTTGTATGACCATTTTAGACCCCTGACATAATGATAATATATAATAATAATAATTCAAGTACATCCTTTCAAACTGCTAGCCACATCCTCATGTAAATGGCAATTTATCGAGTTCATTTTTATTTATCGTACGATACGTCAATTAATTGCTTATCGCGACAGGCACACAATAAAACAGTGGAAACAAACATGTGTTTGACTTTCATTAGTGAATGAAACTTTGTGCCCTTTATAGTCTGTGTCCAATATTGTGTATTTGTATATATTGTATATCATATATATATATATATATGCTAATGTCCCGCTGCTGACACGATAGCAGTCATTTCGTGCGCATATGTAGTTAAACCCATGATATCAAAATCTCACTCCAGCCAGGTACCCAAAGTTGGCGACCCTGGTATATAAGTGCTTTGTTAGTAATTCTATCGCTCGAAGTGGAGTCGAAAGAGATGAGTTTTCAGTCTGGAAGGTGTGTAAGCTTTCTGCTGTCCTGATGTCAATGGGGAGCTCATTCCACCATCTTGGAGCCAGGATAGCAAACCCACGTGTTTCTGCTGATGGGAACTTGGGTCCCCCTCGCAGCGAGGGTGCAGCAAGTCGTTTGGCTGATGCAGAGCGGAGTGCACGCGCTGGGGTGTATGGTTTAACCATGTCCTGGATGTAGGAAGGGCCAGATCCATTCACAGCATGGTACGCAAGTACCATTGTCTTGAAGTGGATTCTAGCAGTTACCGGGAGCCAGTGGAGGGAGCGGAGGAGCGGAGTGGTGTGGGAAAATGTTGGAAGGTTGAAGACCAGACGAGCCGCTGCATTCTGGATGAGCTGCAGAGGTCGGATGGCACATGCAGGTAGACCAGCCAGGAGGGAGTTGCAGTAGTCTAGGCGTGAGGTGACGAGAGCCTGGACCAGAACCTGCGTGGCTTTCTAATGTTTAAGGAAAGTGTTAGCATGCTTACATTTCAATGCCTTTAGCTCTAAACAAAGTACAGCTGAGTTTTACAGGGATTTGGTGATTACAAATAGTATTGCACACATTTAAATGTTGACATAATGACGGGGCTAAATGATAAACGAAGTATGACTCAAACTGAGGGAAACATGAACATATATCCAACTTCTATACCAATCCATCTAATCATTTATTGAGACATTGATTGGTGGACAAAACCCCAAAATATCTTCTTTAATGTAACGCTGGAGAAAGTGTTATGGGATCACAGAACGCCTGTAATACTCATCCTCTGGGAACCATGAATATTAGCATTTCAAACCTTTTACTGTTTATTTTTCTTTCTTTATTCATCATATTTGAGTTGTGTGTGCGCTCAGAGCAGATGTGAACATGTGGCAGCTGTTGAAAACTGAAAGTAAACTCAGAGGGGAATAGGGTTACATAAACACGACTTGCTATAAGGGATTGACTTCAGTTTAATATGCAGAAACATTTTAAAATGTATCACCCTGATACCTTTATATTAGCATGTAAGTTATACTACATACTAATAAGTTAATAAAACCTTTTATGATATCGAGGCAATAAAAAGCGCACTCTGTTTGAATATATTTCTCTGGATTATATTTACTCACTTTTCAAAACGCTACTCCTTCACAAATGTCAGAAAGAGTTATCTGCAGTGGTTTTACAGTAAATTGGTTTTATCCTCAAGTTTTGAGGTTTAAGCTTAAATATTTGCGTTTGATGCATACACATACAAGGTACTCAGAAACAGAACAGATACCAGTTAACACATATAATAAAGAAAGCTAAATACACACAAATGTACCTTGTGATAGCATGGTTAAGTCAAAAAGTAAGTGAACAGTGCAGAAAAATTGGAAGGAAGCTGCTGGTTCCCTCGACACAAAGCAACAGGGTTTCTCCATAGGATTTTGGAAAATAGCTCGAAATAATGTCTATGGAAACTAACCTGTTTGATAAATGCACGTTCTGTTCAGCCGGATAATCTCCACATGTCTATCCTACTTTTATAATGTTCTAATCATAAATCTAGTCGCCAGAAGCAAAATGCTAACGTTATGCTATAAAGGAACTACAGCAGGGTCGCTGCTTCAACGTCACGCCAACTTAAGATCCAAACACACAGATTCTAAATGGTTCAAGTTGAAGCGTTTGTTTGAACAGTCTGCAGGAGGCAGGGACTTGCTTTCAAGCAGAACAGAAACTAACTTAGAGGAGTGTTTACGTGTTCGGCGTAATGACGTACAACGGCCTCCACGACTTCTGTAGTCCTATTCAGCCACTTGGTAACAACCATCGTTTTTTCAGACACGTCAACTCTTCAGAGATCACCAGCGGGGTCACTGCTGATGGATTTAATGTCCTAGAACAAAACGTGATCCGTCTCTTCAATGAGTCTCAACCACAAACCTTATTTCAGATAGTTTCCTAAACCCTATGGAGAGATCCCATTGGCTCTGAGACGAGGCAACAGGAAGTGGAGAAACGCTGACTCACCTCCTGGTTTTAGGACTCGTCACTGCATCGCTCTATTGTCGCTCCTAGTTATTTAAGTTATTGGTAGAAAAGTTATAATACAATTGTTTTTACTGCTTAACCTCATCGTGTTGTAGATTATTTGGTAGACGCGAAAACGTGAATTTAAATATTCATTTTTACAACCCTGAAGGAACTATTCATATTCATTGGTTAGATATTTTACTCTTTATTTCTAATACATGTGTTGCTATTCTACCAGTGTAAGCTTTATTTATTAAAATAATTTGTGATGTATTTCATTAATATATGCAATTTCCTCCGATTACAAACTCATTTTTTTACATTAAGTAGACATTAAATGACAACAGGGAAACAAAAATATAAGAAATAGTCATAAAAAATGTGTGAACAGTAGTTTATTTAATGTTAAATTAAAGCTTTGGTTAAGAATTCATATCTTTTTTGAAAATATTCATTAATATTCATCAATTTGCCATTTCTGTATAATCAGTTATACCATCCTATACAGTATGTTTATGCTCCTGTTGTATTATGGACTTTTAGTTTCAGAATATTTAACATTGTTTGTATTTGATATAACATTTTCATTTAATTTTGAATTGTTAATTCTCTATTCCACTTTTTAAGTATTTTAATGTCTAATGTTAATAAAATAGAGGTTCAATTACATCAAGGAAACACAAATATAAACAGTAGTATATTTAAATTAAAGCTTTGAACACAAAATACTCCTCCATTGACCGCAGATGAACTCGAGGAACACCTGGAGGAAACTTAAAAATATAAACAGTAGTATATTTAAATTAAATTAAAGCTTTGAATACAAATCCACACAAAATACTCCTTCATCGACCGCAGATGAACTCGAGGAATACCTGGAGAAAACTCCTGTCTCTGCAGAACAGAAAACATCTAACTGAATATATTGAGGTTATTCAAAGTGCTTTTGGTTCGTTCAGCGCTTTTTCACCAAACAACTGTCCTCTTGCATTAATCTGAGTGACCCTGCTGTCACGGAAAGTTCCACGCAGACCTATATTTCTGTTGATGCGGTTAGCGCTGCTTTAGGCAAAAAATGACAACTTGCTTTTTTGACCAGACCTCGTGGCTTTTTCTCCCATTTTGTCGAGACACAAGGGAAAAGAGATTACTTCCATTTCAGTGGCCATTAGATGCCCTCCCAGTGATGTGTGACCCTGTTTTATTTCATTTCATTTGTTCACTTTCATCACTGTTATTCACCGAGATGTACTGGAGTTAGACGTCTATGAGAAATGGCACTGTCATCAAGAAGTCACTTTTTTTAAATAACGATTCAGGACTTTTTATAAGCGAGGAGGACAGCAATGAATAAGTGCTTTAAAGTTTAAAAAAAAGCCCCTTGTTTTATCTGTTTGTAGAATTTCTGTAACATATTTTTATCCTGCAAATAAATCCTTCTCCTATGATTAGTACATGTGGCCTTAAATTGGACCGGTGACTCCAATTCTTTTCAAATGAAAATTAGGAGCAGTGTGCTGCCAAGTAATCAGTCTCTGTGACATTGTGATTAACAGGGCGGGGGGGGGGGGGGGGGGGGGCATGGTCCACTGACCTGCAGCTAACAGACACACATGGATAGTTATTAAAGTCACCTTTAGGTGCCCTTCACACCAGGATCATTCTGGAAACAAGGTGGACGTGATGCTCATTAAGCAATTACTGACAGCTCATCAGTGAGGAGGGGGATTAGACATGGGGCTCCAGAGAAAAGGGCACATATATAAAAAAAGAAAACACCCTGAGAGAGCTGTCATTTATATAGTGTTGCAGGAAAGAAGTCAATGGTTTTCTGAATGTGGTTTTGGTTGTTATCCTGAAATAAGGTCCGTGGTTAACACAAGGCGGAGAGATGTTGGTTCTGCAAAATAAAATACGTCAGTAAATTCCCCACTGGTGGATTTAAAGACTGCTAACAAGTGTCTAAATGAGACGACTAAACGTCATCACGCTCAACATTAGCCGCCTTTAGCCTAGCGGTGGAGACGTGAAGTCATGTGACCATGCTGTAGTTCCTTTATAGCCCAACATTAGCCACCTTTAGCTTAGCGGTGGTGAACTGAAGTCATGTGACCGTGCTGTTATTCCTTTATAGCCCAACATTAGCCGCCTTTAGCTTAGCGGTGGTGATGTGAAGTCATGTGACCGTGCTGTAGTTCCGATAAAGCCCAACATTAGCCGCCTTTAGCTTAGCGGTGGTGACATGAAGTCATGTGACCGTGCTGTAGTTCCTTTATAGCCCAACATTAGCCACCTTTAGCTTAGCGGTGGTGACGTGAAGTCATGTGACCATGCTGTAGTTCCTTTATAGCCCAACATTAGCCGCCTTTAGCTTAGCGGTGGTGACGTGAAGTCATGTGACCGTGCTGTAGTTCCGATAAAGCCCAACATTAGCCGCCCTTTAGCTTAGCGGTGGTGACGTGAAGTCATGTGACCGTGCTGTAGTTCCTTTATAGCCCAACATTAGCCACCTTTAGCTTAGCGGTGGTGACCTGAAGTCATGTGACCGTGCTGTTATTCCTTTATAGCCCAACATTAGCCACCTTTAGCTTAGCGGTGGTGACGTGAAGTCATGTGACCGTGCTGTAGTTCCTTTATAGCCCAACATTAGCCGCCTTTAGCTTAGCGGTGGTGACGTGAAGTCATGTGACCGTGTTATAGTTCCTTTATAGCCCAACATTAGCCACCTTTAGCTTAGCGGTGGTGACCTGAAGTCATGTGACCGTGCTGTAGTTCCTTTATAGCCCAACATTAGCCACCTTTAGCTTAGCGGTGGTGACCTGAAGTCATGTGACCGTGCTGTTATTCCTTTATAGCCCAACATTAGCCACCTTTAGCTTAGCGGTGGTGACGTGAAGTCATGTGACCGTGCTGTAGTTCCTTTATAGCCCAACATTAGCCGCCTTTAGCTTAGCTGTGGTTACTTGAAGTCATGTGACCGTGCTGTAGTTCCTTTATAGCCCAACATTAGCCGCCTTTAGCTTAGCGGTGGTGCCATGTGTAATAACCATCAAGAAAATAAATAAACCCCCCCTATAAAGTAAAGCACAGCCACTCTCCCTGTGGACAGTGTCATCTTCAGCAGAGTTTCATTTTGTCTCTGATGCAGAGGGGCACATGACCCCTGTGACCCCCCCCCCCTGCTGATCTCACTGTACCAGATGGGAGTGACTTCCCCCCCCCCCCCCCCCCCCCCCCCCCCTCTCGGCAGGCCCTGTCACCCACCGCTTAAGGTGGTGAAGGGGGAGAATGACCCTTCCTGTCCCCCCCTCTGTTCCTCATAGCTTCTCTGATAACTTCAATTAAAATCACACTGTACATTTTACATTTATATTCAGTGTAATGTTTAATAATCCATTCCTTGCATAATTAATGTATACATAATAATGCGGCTTATATTTTCTTACTGTACATTTGTATTTTCCACATGTATATTCTTTACTTTTGTTAATGCTATTTTATTTCTATTTGAGACGTTTACATGTTGGATTGTTTATTTCTAGTCTTTTCCAATGTACAATGCCAGGTCTGTTGATGCTGCTGCAACGCAAACACTTCCCAAATTGGGAAGTACTTCTTATCTTATCTTATACTCCCTGGTTAGGTGCTGGATCTATGTTGAAGGTGTCCCCCCACATTTTTTGTGTGACATATATTTACTGAAATGTTCGAAGAACTATTGAATTCACAATCTTTATTTTACAGACTTTGTTTTCTCACTCCCCTCTCCCCTGCCTGAAATGCCTCCATTGACATCACTATTTAACACTCGCGCTTCTATTTGCTAGCACTCCAACACATTGTACGTGATAGGCTAAGGGGCGGGACATCTCTAAGCGGTTGATCAATCACAACAGAGCCAGCTAACCAATCAGAGCAGACTGGGCTCTGGTTTCAGACAGAGGGTGAAAAGAGGGGCTGCAGCACAGGCAGTATGAGAAAAGTAAAGAGCTTTTTGAACATTAAAGCATGGAGACATGTAGAGACACTACATACTGATATACACCTGAACATCAGCAGGAGAGGACTCTTTAAAGTAGAGACACTACATACTGATATACACCTGAACATCAGCAGGAGAGGACTCTTTAAAGTAGAGACACTACATACTGATATACACCTGAACATCAGCAGGAGAGGACTCTTTAAAGTAGAGACACTACATACTGATATACACCTGAACATCAGCAGGAGAGGACTCTTTAAAGTAGAGTCGCTTCATACTGATATACACCTGAACATCAGCAGGAGAGGACTCTTTAAAGTAGAGACACTACATACTGATATACACCTGAACATCAGCAGGAGAGGACTCTTTAAAGTAGAGACACTACATACTGATATACACCTGAACACCAGCAGGAGAGGACTCTTTAAAGTAGAGACACTACATACTGATATACACCTGAACACCAGCAGGAGAGGACTCTTTAAAGTAGAGGCACTACATACTGATATACACCTGAACACCAGCAGGAGAGGACTCTTTAAAGTAGAGACACTACATACTGATATACACCTGAACATCAGCAGGAGAGGACTCTTTAAAGTAGAGTCGCTTCATACTGATATACACCTGAACATCAGCAGGAGAGGACTCTTTAAAGTAGAGACACTACATACTGATATACACCTGAACACCAGCAGGAGAGGACTCTTTAAAGTAGAGACACTACATACTGATATACACCTGAACATCAGCAGGAGAGGACTCTTTAAAGTAGAGTCACTACATACTGATATACACCTGAACATCAGCAGGAGAGGACTCTTTAAAGTAGAGGCACTACATACTGATATACACTTAAAAGGACCATAATATTTACGGGTTAATTAAAATATCAAAGCACTTCTTCCAGCTTTGGAGACAGTTTTTCGTTCTATTATCATTTCCAGTTGATCTGTGGATTTGGAGTCTCCCAGACAGCAGGAGTAATTTCAGCTCCCATCTTAATAACATTTTTGCTCCTCCAAGTCATTCCTCATCCGCTGCCTCGTCCTGATAAATATTAACAAATGAATCAGAGTTAATGCTTTAAATGGAGTGTCTGCGGCCAGTCGTCATTAATAAGCTCGATGGGCTCTTCTCCCGCGAGCTCATTACAGTATTGTTCATAATTTATGACTGTTGACTCCCTAATGGCCTCTTAAAGGGCTATTACACTATTTATTTTCTGTAACAGCCACAAGTGGAGCTACTTAAGAGGCTGCAGTGCCAAATATTAAATATTCTCAGGAGTCCATTTTGGACTCAGTTCATAGGATGGATATACAAACTCTGCAAAATTAAATCAATATACTTATTTCAAACAAAAGACAAGAGCTTACCTTAGATTGGAAAGTAACTTTGTAAATATTGCACATTTTCCTCCACTAATATTTGTTTTTCAACTGGAGTTACTATCAACTTTGTATATTTAGATTATTAACCCTCCTATTGTCTTCCCCCCTCCCCCCCCCCTTACTTTGGTGTCCGTGGTCAAATTTGACCGGTTCTGTTTTAACTGCTATTACATTAACACAAAAACCATTAATCATCACCAAATTTCATTTAACACCCTTTCAAACTGTACATATTGTATCAGACTACTGGTACACATGAACAACTGCAGTACATATACAAAGAACAGACACTGAACATGTATTGCGTGTGCCAGGTGTGATCCATGTGGGGGGAGGGGCACATAAGAGCGGGAAATGTGTCAAATTGTTCTGTGTGTATGTGTGTGTGTGTGTGTGTGTGTTTGTGAGTGCCAGTGTGTGATTCACATGGGGGGATGGGCACATACGGGGGGGAACACATCTAGAATGTGTGTGTGTGTGTGTGTGTGTGTGTGTGTGTGTGTGTGTGTGTGTGTGTGTGTGTGTGTGTGTGTGTGTGTGTGTGTGTGTGTGTGTGTGTGTGTGTGTGTGTGTGTGTGTGTGCCTCATACCTCAAAGACCGTACCTACAGGGTAACTTGGAGAGGGTCTGAGTCTGACCCTTGTCAATTAACTACAGGGGTCCCTCAGGGCTCTGTTCTTGGTCCCCTCCTTTTCTCTCTGTACACAAACTCGCTCGGATCGGTCATTAGCCCGCATGGTTTTTCTTACCACTGCTATGCTGACGACACCCAATTGATTCTGTCCTTTCCCCGCTCAGAGACCCAGGTCGTCGCACGCATCTCTGCTTGTCTAGCTGACATCTCTCAGTGGATGTCTGCTCATCACCTCAAGCTCAACCTTGACAAGACTGAACTGCTTTTCCTTCCGGGAAAAGATTGTCCTACTCTTGACCTGACGATCAACATCGGCACCTCTGTTGTTTCCCCGACTCTGACCGCAAGGAATCTGGGTGTGACCCTGGATAACAACCTCTCCTTCACTGCAAACATCGCTGCTACAACTCATTGCTGCAGATATACGCTGTACAACATCAGGAAGATTCGTCCCCAGCTGACCCAGAAAGCCACCCAGGTTCTGGTCCAGGCTCTCGTCACCTCACGCCTAGACTATTGCAACTCCCTCCTGGCTGGTCTACCTGCATGTGCCATCCGACCTCTTCAGCTCATCCAGAATGCAGCGGCTCGTCTGGTCTTCAACCTTCCAAAATGTTCCCACACCACTCCGCTCCTTCGCTCCCTTCACTGGCTCCCGGTAACTGCTAGAATCCACTTCAAGACACTAGTACTTGCATACCATGCTGCGAATGGATCTGGCCCTTCCTACATCCAGGACATGGTTTAAACTGTACACCCCAGCGCGTGCACTCCGCTCGGCATCAGCCAAACGACTCGCTGCACCCTCGCTGCGAGGTGGACCCAAGTTCCCATCAGCAAAAACACGTGGGTTTGCTATCCTGGCTCCAAGATGGTGGAATGAGCTCCCCATTGACATCAGGACGGCAGAAAGCCTGCACATCTTCCGGCGCAGACTGAAAACTCATCTCTTTAGACTCCACTTCGAGCGATAGAATTACTAACAAAGCACTTATATACTAACATAGGACTGGCTTATCTATAGCCAGCTGACAAAGCACTTATATACTAACATAGGACTGGCCTATCTATAGCCAGCTGAGTAGCACTTGAAATGTGTGGCTCTATGATACCTGCTGTACTTATATGATTCTGTTTTTCTTCTGGGCTGTGTCTTCCTGGTCGTATGTACTTATTGTAAGTCGCTTTGGACAAAAGCGTCTGCTAAATGTAATGTAATGTAATGTAATGTGTGTGTGTGTGTGTATTATCTGATCTGCATGGTTACTAATTCCTTTTCTTTATGGCGGTCATGTTTGAGCGGGAACACCATGGATGTTACAAAGTTGACTAAATCATCCAAAATTCAAAGTGGTGATCAGCCATTTCACATGTTCAAATGTCTCCTGGGAAGGATATCGTAAAGCCAATCGAATGTAAAACTAAAAGTTATGATTGATGAAAGTAGTGAAGACAACAAGAGGGTTAATACAAAATATAATTAAAGTGATAAATGAAGGTATAGATTTCCCAGTATTGTATGAATACAAATACACGCCTTCTTTACCATACGCAAGTACTGTTCCAGAGTAAAGTACTTGTACTACACCTGAGTATGACATATCATTATAGTTTATTGAGTAAGTAAAATTAACCACACTTTTACCAGTACTTTAAACAGATTGTGATGCTAATAATTTGAGTAAAATGGTACAACTTGTAAATGAGTACTACTTCCATCCTTAGTTAAAATAACTAAAGTGTACTTTTGGAACATTAACACAATCACAAATGTCTGTAAACTTCACGGTACAAGTTCAAAATGACAGAAAATGTAAAGACACTTATCTGTTGAAGCAATGTTATCCCTGAACTTAAGAATGAGTGTGCAGCCAAGAAGTGACTCAAATCAGAACCTGCAGCCCTGTTTTCAAAGAAATGCTGCAGAGAAAGACCGAACCTGTCAGGGGAGAGAGGAAGAGGAGGGAGCAGAGAGGAAGAGGAGGGAGCAGAGAGGAAGAGGAGGGAGCAGAGAGGAAGAAGGTGCATGCTCGTCCTTGACCAGAGGAAGCCACGGATAATGAGAGAGGATAAATGGCTCAGAGACTGAAACTGAACAAATGACTGTGCAGTTTGTCAGCTCCATTAGGGGATTAGATCGTGTCTCAATCACATTACTCATCAGTATTTAAAAAAAAAAATCCAGTCCTGTATTTGTGTATCGGACACTGTCATGCTCACAATGCTAACATGCTAATGCTTTGAAGCTGTAACGGGAAGCATGTTTAAGACCTTAGATTAGCATGGCATAGATTAGATTAGTGCGTCCAATAGCTGTTGGCATGTTTCACTCTGAACCAAAGTGACAAACCAACAACAGTCAAACTCTGAGGTCCATTTGTGCTGCTAGCATCGCTTAAACCATATCTTAAAGGGGCCCTATTGTGACAAGACCAAAGGAAAGACATGAGTATAAATGATTCGTTGAAGGATCCTGAGTCGTGGATCCTGAGTCGTGGATCCTGAGTCGTGGGGTTTCTAACATCAACTGGTGGGTTTCTTTGAGGTGTTTCCTTGTCCGATGTGAGGGTACAAGGACAGAGGGCATTCATATTCTGTACAAACTGTAAAGTCCACTTAGACAAATGTAGAATTAGTGATATTGGACTATATAAATAAACTTTGATTGATTGACGGCATGAAAGTATGACTGAGGCACTTTAATGTACCAAACAAAGTCCTTTAAGGAACTAAATCCCTGATCAGAATTCTACCGGAGATAAAGTTAAATTCTGCTGTGATAAAACGCCATCCTGTTCTAAACCACATCAAGGATTATTTCTGAAACAGTATGGAGCTCAAATGCTTTTTCTCTTGCGGGTTTATCACAAGGTGAGTTCCTTTCTTTATTTCCTGCTTTTTAAACATGTGCTCTCCAGTGCAGGTTAGCTCTGAGTGTTAGCGAGGCTTGCTAATGTAAACAAAGACGAGATTACGTCCAAAACACGTCAGGCATTGTTTCTGATAGCAACTCTCTGTGGGTCCGCCATCCGAAATTACGTCATATCGGCAGCAAATCTGTACCAACCACAGCCTTATGAATGTTTATCCAATATCCGAGAGTATCTTCATTTACTGAGAGATACTGCAGCCTCTCTGGGTTTGAGTGTCTTGTTTTCCATCTGTTCAGAAACACAAGGATCAATCAATCATTTTCCCGGATCTCTTGCCAAGAGGCAGGAAAAACGCTTAGAGCAGACGAGAAGAAAAAAACTGCCGCAGTCAGCAGTTCCCATAAAACCCTATAACATGTTACATTAAGACACACAATGAAGCAGACGAAAACTATAGATTACAATTAGTGTCCATTTTTCACACAGCTGTTTGAAGACCCCCCGCTGTGTTGGGCTCTCATGCATCACGACCCGGGCACTTCCATTAATTACATGGCTCCGCTGCAGGCTGTTGTTATTTATAATTAACCACTTCTTTCCATGAGGTACACTAAGAGGTAAACAGTGTTGGTGGAGGCCACAGTGTTATAGATGTGATGCAGACACAGTGTGACAACATAACGGATGAGCGGAGGCTCCGGCACACACACCAGTTTGTCATGAGTGACATCTTCATTTTGCCATCAATCCCTTAAAGAATAACGGTGAGGTGTTTAAATAAGACGTCTGAGGTGCAGACTCCTGTAAGCTTCAGGCCTGAATTAGAAATCCACATGGGTCTCTGGAGGTGTGTGTGGGGGGGGGGAGGCGATACACAGGTCTGTCTTTGTTTGGAGACTTCCCATGCACGTAATGACTTCACATTATTATTTGTCTCAGCGTCGGGGAAAGGCAGCGTGATTGAATCCAAATCAATCTGTCCGATGGCGACGGTAGGACAAAGCCAATTGCATTCCAGCAACACACAGAGGAGGAGCGCTGCATTCGCTCACCAGGCAAATCAGAGCCTGGAGGAGATTAGAAACTGGAGAGAGCAAATCGAGTCTGCAGCACAAGACCCTCCATTCAATTCCACTTTAATTAGATCTGCAGCCTCTAATTGACTTTCTAATTTTTCAATTAGCAATCACGGGTTTTTTTGTTTTGTTGTTTTTTTTCTCCCTGAGATCACATTCAGACCGCTCCAATGAGAGAGGAGACAGCGGTATCTGTAATGAGGGGAAGATTTGGGAACGCTTCAGAAATGTTTTCAGTGATCTGTAGGATGATTATCAGTCACTCTGACAGGACGACATGATTTATAAAGCTTTAGCTCACTGTGCTGTAAACAGCGCCTCAATTAGCATCCGAGAACTCATTAACAAATGGTAATTAACTCGTGATTATGGAACATCAGGATTTCAATCAACCGGCTTTACGAGTAGGACTATAATGCCCCTTTCACACCAACGCGTTTACAGGGCCGGCTCGGAGCTAGAGGCTGAAAAGTACAGTTTTTTTTTTCCTCTTCACACCGCAGCGGCGCCGCCTCTTAGCTCCGGCATCCGTTTCGTTTCCAGCTCCAAAAAATTGTCGGTCTAGAAGCAAGATTCTGGAGCGCCGTATACGTCTCTCTAACGGCCCGTCCACACAGCGGCGTGCATTGACGCTTCACCATTCACTTTGAATGGGGTGACGTCACTTTTCGCCGAACTGCATTGTGGGAAGTGACGCGGAGCGTTGCTGGCGTGGCTCGATGCAAAAGTTGAGCAACGTTCAACTTTTGACGCCTCGGCAGAAGTGTCAGCCAATCGAATCATATGCCAGTACAAGCTCTAGCCAATCAAACCGCTGCTTGTGTGTCAGGGGCGGGAGATTCATGTGATTGGTTGTTGGTCAAGGCGGGGGCGGGGGCAGGGGCGGGATCAACCTCCTGAACAACAACAAAATGCCCGCAAAGAAGTCTTGAATTTCGCATGTGAAGTTCCAAGTAAAGTCGTGCCTTGTAAAGTCGTCCCTTGTGAAGTCGTCCCATGCCTTCCATTTCGTTTCGTAAGAGCATAACCAAAGCGAACAGCGCTTCAATACAATCGGCCATTGTTGTTGTTGTCGATGTGAGGGATTTCGCACGGTTTGGCTTTTATGAAGCAGGCACGAAAAACGGTTACGTCATGACGCAAACGATGAGGCAATGACGCAGCACCACCCCGGCTCTGTGTGGTGTGAACAAAGCGGGAGCAGAAACCGGAGCTGAACCAGAAAAGCGCTGGTGTGAAAGCCGCATCTATGTCGGCACTTCAACGGCATCTGTTGGAAATTCTGAAGAATCAAACGATCCCAGAAGGAGCTCGTTAGACTTTGGGATGAATGGGAATGCTGCTGCGTTAAAGTCAGACCTCAGAAGTGTAAAGGCTTCAACCTGGACTAGAAACAAAACCTCAGGGCGCCTCCTATGGGACTGGAGGGCCAATTACAGCCCATAATAATTCCTAGCAAGCCTGTAATGAAGTCCCAATCCTCATCAAGTCCAATTTGGATCTCTAGAAGAAGGGGAAGGGGAGGAGAAGAGAGGAAATGGGACGGGGTGAAGAGCGGAAAAGATATTTGATGATTGAGCAGAGAATTCTCCGTCCTCTCTCAGGATGCTCACATGAGTTTCTCCATTATATAATGTAATTAATGTTTTCTTAAAAGATTAACTTGGACTGCAGTGGTAATAGCTTTTTTTTGGTAATGATGACAAAAGGGAATCATGTTAACTAGGGGATGACATTATGGAAGCCATTAAAAGACATCATTCAAACATTTTATATTGTCTGTTCTCCCATGTTGAGATCACAAGTTATTCATGTCATTACACCAAGATATCAAAATATAAGGTTATAGGCATTATACAATTACTTGTGAATTAATTATGTCTATCTTGACAAGTTTTGTGGTCTTGAGAAATAATTATTTTTATTTAAAAGAACAGAATAGGTTTCTTATGATCTTGAGACAACTAAACGTTCTTAAAGAGGACATATTGTGCACATTTAAAAGGTGTATATCAGTATGTAGTGTCTCTACTTTAAAGAGTCCTCTCCTGCTGGTGTTCAGGTGTATATCAGTATGTAGTGTCTCTACTTTAAAGAGTCCTCTCCTGCTGATGTTCAGGTGTATATCAGTATGTAATGTCTCTACTTTAAAGAGTCCTCTCCTGCTGATGTTCAGGTGTATATCAGTATGTAGTGTCTCTACTTTAAAGAGTCCTCTCCTGCTGATGTTCAGGTGTATATCAGTATGTAGTGTCTCTACTTTAAAGAGTCCTCTCCTGCTGATGTTCAGGTGTATATCAGTATGTAGTGTCTCTACTTTAAAGAGTCCTCTCCTGCTGATGTTCAGGTGTATATCAGTATGTAGTGTCTCTACTTTAAAGAGTCCTCTCCTGCTGATGTTCAGGTGTATATCAGTATGTAGTGTCTCTACTTTAAAGAGTCCTCTCCTGCTGATGTTCAGGTGTATATCAGTATGTAGTGTCTCTACTTTAAAGAGTCCTCTCCTGCTGATGTTCAGGTGTATATCAGTATGTAATGTCTCTACTTTAAAGAGTCCTCTCCTGCTGATGTTCAGGTGTATATCAGTATGTAGTGTCTCTACTTTAAAGAGTCCTCTCCTGTTGATGTGCAGGTGTATATCAGTATGTTAGCTATAGCCAATAGAAGCGCATGTGTAACTTAGTGATGTCCAGCAATTAAAAAATTGCGAAAACACAACAGTGAACAATGCCAGAGTGCTGTGGGACCATAATGCAAAACCCAGTGGTCTGCTGGGGGTTCACTTGAATATCCGCAGTCTTGTACCCAAAAGTGATCAGATAAAACATCTCTTAACAGACTCTAACTTGGACTATTTATGTTTGTCAGAGACTTGGTTGAACAAAAACTCCCCATCCTCAGGCATACATATTCCTGGCTACAATGTTTTTAGGAAAGATAGAGCTGTGGGCAGGGGTGGGGGGTTACTGTTTTATATCAAAGACCACATATCATGTAATGAGGTTCAATGCTCTGCCGAGAATGAGCTTGAGCATACAGGACTGTCTCAGAAAATTAGAATATTGTGATAAAGTTCTTTATTTTCTGTAATGCAATTAAAAAAAACAAAAATGTCATACATTCTGGATTCATTACAAATCAACTGAAATATTGCAAGCCTTTTATTATTTTAATATTGCTGATTATGGCATACAGCTTAAGAAAACTCAAATATCCTATCTCTAAATATTAGAATATCATGAAAAAGTATACTAGTAGGGTGTTCAACGAATCACTTGAATCGTCTAATTAACTCGAAACACCTGCAAGGGTTTCCTGAGCCTTGAAAAACACTCAGCTTGGTTCAGTAAACTAAATCACAAGTATGGGGAAGACTGCTGATCTGACTGCTGTCCAGAGGACCGTCATTGACACCCTCCATCAGGAGGGTAAGACACAAAAAGACATTTCTCAAAGAGCAAGCTGTTCACAGAGTGCAGTTTCAAAGCACATCCACAAAAAGTCTGTTGGAAGGGGGAAATGTGGCAGGAAACGCTGCACAACCAAGAGAGATGACCGCAGCCTTAACAGCATTGTGAAGAAGAGTCGCTTCCAGAATTTGGGGGAGCTTCAAAGACAGTGGACTGAAGCTGGAGTCCAGGTATCAAAAGTCACTGTTCACAGACTGTAAGGTTTCAACGTTAGAGTCTGTGAGTTTATTGTTTTTGTGTTTATTCTGGTGGCCTTGCATGTTATGTTGATGTTTAATCTGTCCTCTCGTTTCAGGTGTTATCACTTACTGTTGATGTGGTCACCTGCCAGCTTGATTGGGATCACCTGCTCTTGATTGTTTTCACCTGTGCCCCATTAAGTGTTGTGTATAAGTAGCCCAGTCCCCCTGTTGTCCTTTGTCGGTTCGTCTTGTCTATACGTCGAGCCATGTCTGTAAGCCTTGTAAACTGTTCAGCAAAACTAGTAGAACCTAGCGATCATTGTTTTTGACTAGTCTTTTATTAATAAAAGATACTTTTTGAAGTCAACGGAATCGTGCATCTGAGTTCTTATGAGTCCCTCGTGTCAGAACGAACCGACCTAACAAGATGGACTCAGCCGATTCCACCGTGTTCAAGACGGCTTTGCAAGTGCAAGGAACACGCTTGCGTCAGCAGGAGGAGCAGCTGACAACAATGATACAGGGGGTTCAAGACGTAAATGCCCGTCAGCACAACTTCCAGGTAACAGTGACAACAGAAGTAAATCACCTGGCAGAGAAAATGCGGGACATACTTACGCACCTCGAGGGACGTCCTGCTGTTCCTGCGGCAGAGTTTTCCGGTTCCGCAGAGGC
Organism: Harpagifer antarcticus; assembly: GCA_902827135.1. NCBI lineage: Eukaryota > Metazoa > Chordata > Actinopteri > Perciformes > Harpagiferidae > Harpagifer > Harpagifer antarcticus. Next base: position 213,052 of record CADEHL010001385.1, read on the forward strand.
CGGGTTTGCCCCTCCGTTGATCCCCGTGCAAGTATCCATGCCATCGTCTTCACTCCGCCTCGCTTCACCGGAGAAGTTCTCCGGGAATTCAGGAAACTGTCGTCCATTCCTGATTCAGTGCGACCTCCACTTCAAACATCAGCCCGCAGCATTTCCCACCGATCAAGCTAAGGTAGCTTTCATGATATCTCACTTGACGGGAAGGGCAGGAGCCTGGGCAACAGCGGAATGGGCCCGAGACTCGCCTGTTTGCCAGTCGGTAAAATGTTTTATGGACTCAATGAAGAACATTTTTGACCAGACAGCACCTGGGAGAGAGTCAGCGAGAGCCCTGGTAAACATCAGGCAACGGCAGAGGAGGGTGGCGGATTACGCGATCGAATTCCGGACCCTGGCAGCGGAGAGCGGATGGAACTCCGCGGCTCTTTTTGATGCGTTTCTGCATGGATTAGCGGATCCCATAAAGGATCAGTTAGCTCCGTTAGAGTTGCCTGTAGAGTTGGACTCACTCATTGCCACGGCTATCCGGGTGGACCAACGTCTAGCTGAGAGACGTCGGGAGAGGGAGGAGGGAGCAGCTTCCACTACACTCTTCGGACGGGGATTACAGAAGGAGCACTACGGTTGGCGGAGAAATACCCGGACTTCGTCTCCAGAGCGACCATCGCCCCCTAGCGCCGCGGAGGAACCGATGCAGCTCGGAAGAGCCAAACTCACCCCGGAGGAGCGACAGCGCCGCCTACGGGAGCGGCGGTGTTTCTACTGCGGCCAGCAGGGTCATGTTCTGGCAGCCTGTCCAGCTAAAGGATCAGGCTCATCAGTGGGAAGGGGGACGCTGGTGAGCCGAATGACTTCTTTCGACCCTTCTTCGAGAAGACTGACTCAGGTACAAATAAAACTGAAGGATAAAACTGTAACTCAGGATGCATTAATTGACTCTGGGGCTGATGAGAGCTTGTTGGACTGGGAGCTGGCTAAAGAGTTGAACTTAAACATTGTCCTCTTAGATCAGCCATTAGAAGCTAGTGCGTTGGATGGCCGCCTTTTATGTACAGTTACTCATCGCACGGAACCCATAGAAATTGTCATAGACCAGGAGCACCGTGAGCATATTAGCTTTCATGTATTTAACTCAGCTCAACAGCCTCTCATTTTGGGTTACCCTTGGCTTGTTAAACATAACCCTCACATGGACTGGTTTACAGGAAAGGTTAAGGGGTGGGGGAGTGAGTGCTCTCGTTCTTGTTTAGCCTCTCATACGGGTTCGAGTAGACCACACAGATCTGGGAGCTTAAAACAGGCGTCAGATAGGGACAGTGTCACGTCTGCTAAACCATCTGACTTTCCTGACTTATCCAAAGTGCCAGAGTGTTACCTTGACATTAAGGAGGTGTTTAACAAGACACGAGCTACTTCCTTGCCTCCCCATAGACCGTATGATTGCCCTATAGACCTTCTCTCGGGCTCTACTATCCCCAAAGGACGGTTGTATTCTCTTTCTGGTCCGGAAAGGAAGGCCATGGAAGAGTATATCGGATCATCACTCAAGGCTGGCTTGATTCGGACATCATCATCCCCAGCAGCAGCAGGGTTCTTTTTTGTAGGGAAAAAGGACGGTTCATTAAGGCCCTGTATTGATTACAGTCCACTTAATCAGATCACTGTTAAGAACAGATATCCCCTTCCACTCATCTCTACGGCATTCGAACTGTTACAGGGAGCCAAGGTATTTACCAAGCTTGACCTAAGGAATGCATATCACCTTGTGCGCATCCGGGAGGGGGATGAGTGGAAAACAGGTTTCAATACACCTACGGGACATTATGAATATTTGGTGATGCCTTTTGGACTTTGTAATGCACCTGCTGTTTTCCAAGCCCTCATTAATGATGTGTTAAGAGATTTCCTGAATGTTTTCTGTTTTGTGTATCTCGATGATATTCTCATCTTTTCTCCAGATGAGAATACTCATGTTAACCATGTTCACCTTGTTCTTCAGAGACTCCTGGCTAACCATTTGTTTGTGAAAGCCGAAAAATGCGAGTTTCATGTGAACTCTGTAGCATTTTTGGGCTTTGTGATTTCCCCTAATAAGGTGGAAATGGACCCAGCTAAGGTCAGTGACGTGGAGAACTGGCCCACGCCAGACTCGAGAAAGAAAGTTCAGCAATTCTTGGGGTTTGCTAACTTTTACAGACGGTTCATACGCAATTTCAGTGCTATTGCCTCTCCTCTCCATGCCCTTACCTCTCCCCATGTTCAGTTTGTGTGGAATCCACAGGCAGAGAAATCTTTCCTGGAACTGAAGAGGAGGTTCACCACAGCTCCCATCCTGACTGTACCTGATCGCCACCGACAGTTTGTGGTGGAAGTGGACGCCTCCAACGACGGCGTTGGAGCTATACTGTCCCAGAGGTCAGCAGGGGACAACAAGCTTCATCCGTGTGCCTACCTCTCCCGTAAGCTATCGTCTGCTGAGAGGAATTACGACGTGGGAAATCGGGAACTGTTGGCTGTGAAGATTGCTTTGGAGGAGTGGCGGCACTGGCTGGAGGGAGCGGAGCAGGATTTCCTGGTCTGGACGGATCATAAAAACCTGCAATACATCAGGAAGGTTAAACGTCTGAACTCTAGGCAGGCCAGATGGTCATTGTTCTTCAACCGATTTAGGTTCACTCTGTCATATCGACCTGGTTCACAGAATGGAAAGCCTGATGCACTCTCCAGAATGTATGATCCTGAGCCAGTCCCCAAGAGTCCTGATCCCATTCTGCGGCCAGACCGAGTGATAGGGAGTGTGACCTGGCCCATTGAAGCCAAGGTCAAACAGGCTAACGTTGGGAATCGTGTCCCTAGAGGGTGTCCTCAGAATCGCTTGTTTGTGCCAGAGCAACTTCGAGGGCAAGTTGTTCATTGGGCCCATACGTCGGTACTTACCTGTCATCCTGGAAACAAAAGGACCCTTTTCATGGTGAGACACAGATTCTGGTGGCCGGGGATGTGGAAGGATGTTGCAGAATATGTAGCAGCGTGCCCTGTGTGCGCCAGGAACAAAACTTCTCGGCAAGCTGCGGCAGGTCTTCTCCAACCTCTGCCCATTCCCAACAGACCATGGTCTCACATCGCATTGGATTTCGTGACAGGATTACCAACATCGGCAGGTAATACCACCATACTCACTGTGGTTGATCGTTTTTCCAAAATGGCACACTTTGTCGCCATGCCCAAGTTACCTAACGCCAAAGAAACAGCAGAGGCCATGTTGTCCCATGTGTTCAGGATCCATGGTTTTCCTAGTGATGTCGTTTCAGACCGAGGTCCACAGTTCGTGTCACGCTTTTGGAAGGAGTTTTGTCGCCTAATCCAAGCCACTGTTAGTCTGACCTCCGGATACCACCCACAGTCAAATGGACAAGCGGAGAGGATGAATCAGGATTTGGAGACCTGTTTGAGATGCCTAGCGTCCGAGAAACCCACCACCTGGAGTAAGAGTCTGATTTGGGTGGAGTATGCACACAACACCTTACCCACATCAGCTACTGGTATCTCCCCGTTTCAATGTGTCCATGGGTACCAACCTCCTTTGTTTCCGGAGCTCGAGAAGGAGGTCACGGTACCATCAGCCCATGCTCTGGTTCGACGCTGCCGTCGGGTCTGGGCGGGAGTTCGCCATATGCTGCAGAGGAGTGCCGTTCGCATGAAGGCATTGGCCGACCGGAAACGACGTCCAGCCCCCAAGTACCAGGCCGGACAACGAGTGTGGCTATCCACCAAGGATCTTCCTCTCCATGTCGCCTCCAGGAAGCTGGCTCCCCGGTTCGTTGGTCCTTTTCCCATAGCCAAAGTGGTTAACCCTGTTGCTGTCCGTTTATGTCTTCCCAAATCCATCAAGGTCCACCCCACGTTCCATGTCAGCAAGCTAAAACCAGCCAAAGAAAGCAGACTGGTTCCTGCCTCCACGTCCCCTCCACCTCCCCGGGTTGTCGACGGGGGTCAAGTGTACACAGTGGACAAAATACTGTCGGAAAGGAAGAGGGGCAGGGGTAGACAGTTCCTGGTCGACTGGGTAGGGTATGGATTAGAGGAGAGGTGTTGGATCCCAGGCAGCTTTATTGTAGACAAGACCCTTATATCAGACTTTGATAGAGGTCGGTCTCAGCTTCCAGGGACGTCTGGAGCCGTCCGTAAGAGGGGGGGTACTGTAAGGTTTCAACGTTAGAGTCTGTGAGTTTATTGTTTTTGTGTTTATTCTGGTGGCCTTGCATGTTATGTTGATGTTTAATCTGTCCTCTCGTTTCAGGTGTTATCACTTACTGTTGATGTGGTCACCTGCCAGCTTGATTGGGATCACCTGCTCTTGATTGTTTTCACCTGTGCCCCATTAAGTGTTGTGTATAAGTAGCCCAGTCCCCCTGTTGTCCTTTGTCGGTTCGTCTTGTCTCTACGTCGAGCCATGTCTGTAAGCCTTGTAAACTGTTCAGCAAAACTAGTAGAACCTAGCGATCATTGTTTTTGACTAGTCTTTTATTAATAAAAGATACTTTTTGAAGTCAACGGAATCGTGCATCTGAGTTCTTATGAGTCCCTCGTGTCACAGACGTGTCCGGGAAATGGGCTACAATAGCCGTATTCCCATGGTCAAGCCACTTCTGAACTCAAGACAACGGAAGAGGCGTCTGACTTGGGCTAAGGAAAAGAAGCACTGGACAGTTGCACAGTGGTCCAAAGTCCTCTTTTCAGACGAAAGCAAGTTTTGTATTTCATTTGGAAGTCAAGGCGCCAGAGTCTGGAGAAAGGCTGGAGAGGAGCAAAATCCAAGTTGCTTGAAATCCAGTGTGAAGTTCCCACAGTCAGCGATGGTTTGGGGAGCCATGTCAGCTGCTGGTGTTGGTCCACTGTGTTTCATCAAGCCCAGAGTAAATGCAGCTGTGTACCAAGAGATTTTAGAGCACTACATGCTTCCGTCTGCTGAAAAGCTCTATGGAGATGAGGAATTCATTTTCCAGCATGATCTGGCACCTGCCCACAGTGCCAAAACCACCAGTAACTGGTGTACTGACCATGGCATTACTGTCCTCGATTGGCCTGCAAATTCCCCTGACCTGAACCCCATAGAGAATATGTGGGGTATTGTGAAGAAGAAGCTGAAAGACACCAGACCCAACAATGCTAATGAGCTAAAGGCCGCTATTGAAGCATCCTGGGCATCCATAACACCTCAGCAATGCCACAGGCTGATTGCCTCCATGCTACGCCGCATTGATGCAGTAATCCGTGCAAAAGGATTCCCAACCAAGTACTGAGTGCATTAATGGACATTTTCAAATGTTTGATTGTGTTTTGCTGTTATAAATCTTTTTTTTTTACTTGGTCTGAGGAACTATTCTAATTTTTTGAGATAGGATTTTTGAGTTTTCTTAAGCTGTATGCCATAATCAGCAATATTAAAATAATAAAAGGCTTGCAATATTTCAGTTGATTTGTAATGAATCCAGAATGTATGACATTTTTGTTTTTTTAATTGCATTACAGAAAATAAAGAACTTTATCACAATATTCTAATTTTCTGAGACAGTCCTGTATCTGTCTTAATGTTAGCCTGTCACCACAGATGTCACCACAGATGTCTTTTCATTCTCACCATCTGCAAAAGCTATTTTTTGACAAATTACAAAAAATGCTTAGAGAATGCAGTTCTGCCAAGGAAATAATATTAATGGGTGACTTCAATGTTAACTGGGAGGACAAAGCAAGTAATAAGGCACTAGAACGGGTATCTAATCAATTTGATCTCACACAATTAATTAAGGGGCCTACTAGAATAACCACATCCTTAAAAACCCAGATTGACCTGATTTGATCAGCAACAAACCTGAAAGGGTGACAACAACCTAGAATATTATCACTGGTCTGTCTGACCACATCCTAACTCTCATAGCCAGAAAGCTCACTAAATCCTGCTTCCATTTGAAACCCAGTACAAAATATTACCAATTAAGAATACCCAAGAGTGATATTGATGAATTTGACAGGGAAATTAAAAAATATTATCTGGAGCCAAATGTTATCAGGTACAGATGTGGATACCAACACACATCCCCTTATGTCAACAATCCAAAATATATCAAAACGATTCCTCAGGATAAGCGAATCTAAGGCCAAAAATAAACACACCCTCCCCTGGATTAATAGTGACATCAGGAAATCAATGAAGGAGAGAGATAATGCTCTAAAGCACTCTCTTAAGTCAAATTTAGTGACTGACAGGCATATATTTGTGTCCTTACGAAACAGAGTTACAAAGGAAATCAGGGCAGCTAAATCCAACTCATTCATGAATCGAAGGGAAATCATAAACACATCTGTCTGCAGAACCTAACAGGGAAAGGGCATAAACTAACGAAGCAGCTGGAGATCAGTAACAATGGAACCTTATGTAAGGGGCCAGCAGAGATAGCGGCTATTTTTAATAACCATTTTATTAATTCTGTGAGGCTGACTATAAACAGTCCCCAAATTGGTCAAATACTTTCATCACCTATTGATTGTACACAGCCAGTCTTCTCCCTGACAGAGACTTCTGAATCCAAAGTTAATACTATAATTTCTTCTTTAAACAATTCCAAATCAAAAGACACTTTTGGACTGGATTCTCTGTTTCTAAAGAAACATGCTACTACCCTCACAGGGACAAAATAATTAACACCTCTTTTAGGGAGGAAAAATTCCCAAAAGACTGGAAGTTAGCCATTGTTGTGCCAGTCCACAAATCCGTGGACACAACTGATGCAAACAACTATATGCCCATTAGTGTTTTACCCGTCATGTCTAAGATCTCTGAGAAATGTGTAGCTGAGCAATTGACTGGACATCTTAACAGTAGTCCTTTCACACTACACCCCATGCAATTCGGCTTCCGAGCCAATCATTCCACTGAGACCGCAAATGGTTTCCTTGTGGAAAATATTAAATCAAAAATGGACAAAGGAGGCATTGTTGGAGCAATCTTCTTAGATCTTAAGAAAGCTTTTGATACAGTCAATCATCAAGTACTCATTCACAAAATGTCTTATTTTCATTTCTCACCCAGTGCAATAGACTGGATGCGCTCCTATCTGTCAGACAGAGTTCAGTGTGTGAGGGTAAGTGGCGAGACACCACCACCCCTGAGGAATGAACTGGGTGTACCCCAGGGATCTATCCTGGGCCCAATTCTATTCAGCCTTTATATAAATGACTTGCCATCAGTGTGCACTGGATGTGAGGTGCAAATGTATGCTGATGACACTGTCATTTATGTCCATGCAAAAACCAAGGCCCAAGCTGCGGCCAAATTAAATGATGCAATGGTTCATGTAAATCAATGGCTTACTGACTCACAGCTATATCTGAATGTTAAGAAGACAGTCTGTATGTGTTTTAGCAAGACCAACACTGTATCACACTGTGAACCCAAGGTCTATGTGTCTGGGGAGGTCATTCAAACAGTTACACATTTTAAATATCTAGGCATTATCCTTGACACTACTTTATCCTTCAAAAAACAAGCGAGAAAGGTAACGCAAATAACTAAATACAATCTAGCAAACTTTAGATATATAAGGAACTGTTTGACAACACCTGTAGCAAAACTCTATATGACTGCCATGATCCTTCCCCACCTAACATACTGTATGACCAGCTGGACCCAGGTGAACCAGCTGGACCCAGGCGAACCAGCTGGACCCAGGCGAATAGCACAACATTAAGGCCTATCCTATCACTTCACAAACAAGCTCTCAAAGTTTTAGACAGAAAACCAAAGCTATACCACAAATGCAAAATCCTGGACAAACATAACCTGCTCAGCTGGGAAAATATATTAAAACACACTGATGCATGTCTCATTTTTTAAATTCTAAACGGCAAGGCACCCCCACCGCAATTCAAACAGCAGAACCACAAGGTCTGCCCTAAGAGGGGACAGTGTAGCCCCTCTTAGGTCCAGTTCCTTTGGCAAACACTGTTTCTCTGTGAGGGCACCAACACTCTGGAACACAATGCCAATGCAGATCAGGAATAACACCTCCTATCATACTTTTAACCACAATCATAAGAATTGTTGTAGTGCTATTTATTTATGTTGTACTGATGCTGTCTGCTGTACTCTATTTAATTATGTTTTTATGTTCTAGTCTTGTTGTGGTCATTTAACATCTTGCCAAGGACAACAGTTGAAAATTAGCTTGCTGGTTAATACTGGCTCATTTACAGCAATGTGAATTAATGTGCACTGTCCTTTAAATAAACAAACAAACAAACAAACAAACTGTATTCTGGAAGTAAAGTTATTATCTTGAAAAAATACATTTTCTATTTCGACATAACAACAAATAAGAAAACTGAAATAATTATTTATTTATTTTACTTAATTCCTAATAATGTTAAGCTACCTATCATGGGAACATTTAAAATAATAAATAAATGTAATAATATTATTGATAATCGAATGGGAAAAATAATTACACCAAAATATTATAATCATTATTATTTAATTTCTGTAAAAAACGACATGTCACCTCCAGTAATTCTGTGTCCGGGTCCCGGCACAGAAACATTATTTGTGTCAAAGTATTCCTCTCATTATCTGTGGGACGTGCTTCTGGTCCGCAGGGTAATGAAGCTGCAGGATAATATGTCACAAGATGGGGTATCGCTGTCTCTTTGTGGAGAAAACACCCACAGTGAGTAGCAAATGCTTCATAAACCCCCTCCCCCCACATCGCTGATCTGGAGGGAAGGACCCTCATTTAAATCAGAATATTTTTAATTGGATTACTGTGCACAGTGCTGTTGACAAGGAATATAACAGACTTGTGCTACATTCAAGGACACCCACATAGATTATGATCTCACTGTGGACACAAACTATGCTAATACGGGGCAGAAGTGGAGCTGGGATGCACGAGTCAAAAGAAGGAAGTGGATAAATCCCTCATTAGTCTGTTTGCATTTCGCCGGGCGGTATTTGGAGAGGGTTGGTCCGCGGGGGATTGAGGCTTTAGGAGCAGAAACAGGTGGTGTTATCTCCTCAGGGAGCTCTGAAATAACACTATTTAAATATTTTCGGATGGAATGCCAATAATTATCCCAAAAGTCTCCATGATTCCATTCTAGCAAATACTAGGGGACGTAGCATCTCCCCAAAGACTTAAAGGCAGTTCTGTCTGGAGGTGTTTACATTTTCAAAGAATCCACTGAGACTTTCACATTGTTGTGAAAATATAGGTAACCTTCATGTATTGAGCCAATTGATGATTTCAAGAGGAGGATGTAATAAGACTAACCCCAAAAACACCCAGACGGAAATACACTGTGGTCGCTAAATCTGATATTTGACTCTAAATGGGATGATCGTTTACTAAATGCTGAAATTAGGTAATAAATAAAGAGAAAAGTAGACATTTTCTCATAGACTTCTATTCATTGTGACCGCTATTTGGAAACACTGGCGGATATTAAAAAGAAAGCAGGTTTAAATCTCTGTGCTGACTTTAGTTTTAGTCCGAAAAGCATTCATTCTAGTTTTCACTATCAAATAAGCATACGCTGCTTTATCGTCTATTGTACACTAAATGGGACCATGGAAATGAACAACATGCTCTGTTGAAGAAGACTTCAAACTACAGATTGAGACCATAAACTCATCAGGAAAAAGTTTACTAATGTAATAAATCAAGAAAGAAGTAGTAACATTTTCTCATAGACTTCTATACAATCCAAACGCATGCTTTTTAGTATCTTGATTTGATGGTTTTGCTAACTCTTGGCTTCCTGTTTCCCACTAGCTTAAAGTTCAACTATCATGCTATTTTTAGGCAATAGCATAGGTCTCAGATACATTTAAAAAAAAAAAAAACATGGCTCTGAAGTGTTTTGCTCAACATACAGATCACCCATTCATATCCCTCTATTTCACTCCCTGTTTCAAAAGTGCTGATTCTGGGTATAAAGTTTATTAAAAAAATGTGATGAAAAAGGAGGGGTCTGAGCTCATGCGGGACCCGGCAGCTACCGTCTAAACTAAATGCTGCCGTGATGAAACGCCATATCATGGATTATCAAGGATTCTCTCTGAAACAGTCTGGAGCTCAAAGGCTTTCTCTCTTGCCGGTTATACCACAAGGTGAGTTCCTTTTTACTTCCTGCTTCTTCACACACATGCTCTCCAGTACAGGTTAGCTCTGAGTGTTAGCGATGCTAATGTAAACACTGACCATATTACGCCCAAAACAGTCGAGCATTGTTTCTGATAGCAACTTTCTGATTGGCCCGTGGGTCCACATTTCAGATATTACGTCATATCGGACCAAATCTGGATCAGCTCCGTTGTTCCCCGTCTTTAGAAATTTGGGATCGGAGGAAAAGAGAGAGGGTTTTATGTTCTGACGCTGCGTGAGTTCCCCGACACACCGGGGACACATCTTTAGGTAGAAAAGACATCAAAAAGTGCATTTTGCATGATAGGTCCCCTTTAAGCAAAGCAATTGGTGCATCTTATATCTTTTACTTAATTTCTTCTTTGTCCTCTGTCCTGCATTTGACCTGAACATCGATCCTGTGCCCCGTCACAGAGACCATAAACTCATCAGGAAAATGTTAACTAAGGTGATGAATCAAGAAAGAAGTATAACATTTTCTCATAGACTTCTATGCAATCTGAATCGCTTTTTTGACCCAGAGGTTGATTTGGACAGTGGAGAAGTGTCTTTAAGCTGCATTGTCTCTAATATTCAGCATGCGGCAGCTCCAGTGTTTTCATAGAGAAGACATGTTATAGAAGTCTCAGACAAAATGATGTGATTTATTAGAAAACACTTTTCCAGACCCAGAGGTTTCACCTGCCTTATAACTGGTAGATCACTAGAGCCATGTAAAGAATGGTCTTTGATTTTCCTACATCTCATACCAACTCTTCCCGTTCCCCTCGGCTTAAGCCTTTGGTGCATCTTATATCTCTTAATTCATTTCTTCTTTGTCCTCCGTCCTGCACTTGACCTGAAAATCGATCCTGTCCCCCGTCGCATAGAACATCCCAATTCCCTTAATGCTGTTCAGAGGAGCATGACTTGAATGAAAAATGCAGCATAAAGATAGTCTCCTAAAGTGATGAACTTCATATGAAAGGATAAGGCATTGGATCACTCTAATCTGCTCTCAGTGTTTGCAGGAAACCACTCGAACAAAACTGTGGTTTTCAGGAAGCATTCACACAAAGAAACAATTCCCAAGTAGAAATAATAAAAAACTTAGACCAGTGCATCAAATACTTTCGCAATTCGAACAACTTATGCTTCCTTCTGGGGCCAATTTAGGGCCTGCTTCATTTAGAGAGAGATATTGCACAGCATTATTCACACAGTAATTATATTGGAGCGCCATAACATGACAGTAATACGGGGAGGAGTGATGGTGATGTGTCCCACTCATATCATTCTCTGCAAACATATTCCCAGTTGGTCTAGTTATATGCAGGCAAATTGCCTTGAAATTGTTACCTCATTGCAAATAACAGTAATAAGGTGGTGGAGATGAATAACTGTAGTGGCACAGAGGGTTTCGAACAACAAACAAAGCCATATATTACTGTAATGTTTCTGTGTGGGATTGCCACACAAACACTGAGGTTATTACAGGGTGAGCGCTGTGTTGTGTCATTAGTGGGGAAACAATTATTCCCAGCATGAGGTCCACATATTGGGATTTACATTTAATAGTTTGTTTGTCATTGGTGATGTCTCTGTTTAAGTGAATAAATGCAGTTTGAATGTGAGGTTTTTCGTGCAGGGAAAAGTAAACAGACTTTACGATAAACAACAATAGATTGTATGAGAATTGAATGGCAAATTATTCGTTTTGAAGACTCCAATTTGACATTTTTGCCGTCGCCATCTTGTCTTTTGCAACCAGGAAAGACACGAAAAGGTGGAGAAAAGTGCAACCAAACGCTGAACAAGACATTTTTAGGCGAAGAACATCTTACAATTAACAACTGTCAATCACAGGTAGCCCCGCCCTAAAGCAGACGCTGCTTTATGATAATTTGAGTCTCAATAGGATTATTATTATTACATGTCATTTTGTTAGACGCTTTCATCCAAAGCAACTCACATTCAGTACTGTGGACAATCCCCACAGGAGCAATCTGGGGTGAAGTGTCTTGCCCAGGGACACAACAACATGCTGACTGCAGTGGGAATCGAACCTGCTATCCCTTGATTTGAAGTCCAGCACTCTATCCACTGAGCCACAGCTTTCCTATAATCTATTAAATGAACATTATGATTGCCACCATTAACTCATCAGGAAAATGTTGACTGAGGTAATAAATCAAGAGAGAAGTAGGAACATTTTCTCATAGACTTCTATACAATGTGACTGCTTTTCTGGAAACAGTTGCCCCCTGCTGGCTATGAAAGAGAATGCAGGTTTAAGACACTTACGGCCCCTACACACGGCGGCGTGCGTTGCCGCTTCAGAGCTTCTGCCCATTCACTATGAATGGGGTGACATCATGATTCGCCGAACTGCATTGTGGGAGCAAAGCGTAGCTTCTCTCGCGGTGCTCGCTGCAAAAGTAGAGCAATGTTCTACTTTTGACGCCTCGACGGAGGCGTCAGCCAATCGAATCATATGCCAGTACAAGCTCTAGCTAATCAAACCGTGTGCTTGTGTGTCTGGGGCGGGAGATGCATGTGATCGGTTGTTGGTCGAGTTTCAGCCCCCTCCGCCGGCAAGCGACAACGCACGCCGCCGTGTGTAGGGGCCGTAACGGCCCGTCCACACGGCAGCGTGCGTTGAAGCTTCAACGCAGCTTCCCATTCAAGGGTGACGTCACGCTTTGCCGAACGGCATTGTCGTTCCGTCGCTCGCTTCGAAAGTTGAGAAAAGTTAAACTTTTCAAGCTTCGACGGAAGCGTCAGCCAATCAAATCATATGCCAGTACAAGCTCTAGCCAATCAAACCGTGTGCTTGTGTGTCCTGGGCGGGAGATTAATGTGATTGGTCGGTGGGCGTCTCTGGAGCGCGACCAACGACAAGACCAATGACAAGACCAACGACAAGCTTCAACGCACGCTGCCGTGTACGTACCGTTATGCTTCGGCTTTAAGGTTAGTTGCCGCTCATTTAAAACCTGGCTGTACAAAAAAACAACCTCACAAATCTTTGTTGAGGAATTTGTTATTATGTGATGTCTTTAAGAAATACATTTAAAGAGAGGAGAAGAGATAAGAGAGATGGCATGAAGAAGACTGTACTATAAAAGTAACTACAGTTTGCAACCTTCTCCTCATTCCTATGTGCCATCAAGGAGGCTGTAATCTCAACACAGAGAGCTTTCAGTGACTTTCACGTCACTTTACTTCAGCAGCCACATACGTCTCAAGTGCCGTCGGGAGCTGAGGAGGTGCAATGAACACAAGCACCTCCACAGTGTGAGTGTCCTGTAATGTGCTAAACTCTGATGTTCCTATAGAAAGTGCTGATGCAGTAAACCCTGCAACGACCGAGCAGCGCTAATAAACATTAGTGGTGATGAACATCCTCTCCACGGCGTCAATAACAACATCAAGAACACCATTATACAACAACAATGGGAGTCATTCGACGAAATGAAAGTAGAACTTTTCGGGAAAGTAAAGAAATATAAAGTTCAGGATGAGGTTTGTTGTGTAATTACTTTAACCTTTTACAGAAGGGATACATTGCAGAATGACGGAGAGTTGTAGACTTCGAGTCCAATTTCCACATTTCTCAAAAGTTTTATTTTTAATCTCTTAGGCTGAAAATAAAAAGTTTATAAGAGAAAGGAAGTGCAGTAAAGGATTCTCCTAAAAGTGTCTGTTTAAAGAGTTAGAGCAAGCAGCATCCAAGCTTCTTCAAAAGTGCTTTAAACCTAAAATCTCTCTGAAATCCACCAGGTATAAAAATCTATGATAAAATGTTACCTCAAGTCAAACATTTCCTGATGAGTTTATGGTCTCAATCTTTGGTTTCAAGTCTTCTTCATGACAGCATGATGTTCATTTAGTAAATGAAGGTCCCATTTCGAGTAATATATGATAAAGCAGCACCTGTAAATGAGTACCTGTGATTGACAGGTCGCTTCCATGTTGTTTTCCATGTTTTCGTGTTATAACTTTAACCTTTTCAAAGTTTCTGTTTTACTTTATCAGTGGAAATTGTGACATTCTGTTTGTCTAAAAAGGTCAGTATTTGGTAACTGCGCCCTCTCTTGTCTCTGCTGGCTTGAACAAATCCAAGATGGCAGCGAAAAACCTGAGTCTCAGAAACCGTAGTCCAAAGAAACGATGGGAGACGTAACAGACACTATTCGGCTGCAGATCAGTTCTCACTTATTTGGGGATATCATCATTAGGAACGCCTCCCTCACTGGGCTCACAAAGCCGGAGTGAGAGTGAACAATGGATTCTCCCTGCATCAGGACGGAGTCGAGGGAGTCATCATCTATGCATGCCTTTAATTCATCCATCAGCCCACTGAGCAACACGAGAGAAACAACTCACGCTGTTGTTGCTCAGCTGCAGAAATTATAGTGTTTACCACTCCAACACTTCAGGACCAACATCTTTTTTTTCCTCACACTGTGACAACCGCGGGCCACAACAGACCCACCGAGGAACCGGAGCACGGAAAGGTTACGGAGGAATCTACCCACATCAGCGAATAGATCACACCTCGCTCTCAGCCATCTGACCTTTAAACACTCGGGGAAGTTCCAGGCGTGCGACAGAGGTGTCTGAAATCTACTTGATGATTTTCAGAAATGTTTCACAGTTTGCAGAGGGCGTGATGCCAGGTCTTGCACAATAATATCCAGCGTGAAATTTGTTACTGAAATGTATATTTTCCACATGTATATTTGTTTTAACTTTTTAATGCTATTTTATTTCTATTTCATAAATATTTTGAACTGTTTATTTCTAGTGTCTTGATTTCTCTTTTGTTCATTGCCTTGTTTTTTATGCTGCTGCAACGCAAACATTTCCCAAATTGGTATCAACAAAGTACTTCTTATCTACCTACCCATCCATCCATCCATCCATCCATCCATCCATCCATCCATCCATCTATCTATCTATCTACCCATCCATTCATCTACCTATCTATCTATCTATCTATCCATCCATCCATCCATCCATCCATCCATCTATCCATCCATCTATCTATCCATCCATCTATCTATCTATCCATCTATCTATCTATCTATCCATCCATCTATCCATCTATCCATCTATCCATCTATCTATCCATCTATCCATCTATCTATCCATCTATCTATCCATCTATCCATCTATCTATCCATCTATCTATCTATCCATCCATCCATCTATCCATCCATCTATCCATCTATCTATCCATCTATCAATCTATCCATCTATCCATCCATCTATCTATCTATCCATTGTTAAGATATTATAGTGGATCTACGCACCACGTTTCAAATATCCCCGCGTCCTTCGAGAGCTGTGTTATATGGAAGGAGTTCAGTGCCACCAAGTCAAGAATAATCTACTTTAATGGTGATATCACAATGCACCAGAAATCATTACATTCAATACACTACACATACAAACACAGTATACTTACAACACAAGACATACATACAACACAAAATACACACAACATACAACACAAACAACACAAAACATACATACAACCTGGTGATCACGTCAGCCGGCCAGCAGAAAGAGACTGAACTCAGTTGTGTCTTCTGACTATATCCAGAAGCAATGGGAGGGATCTCTGATTCTCTCTACTTTGATTGGCAGCCCCAATGTTCCCATCCCCCCAAATCTTGAGTTTCTCCATTCTCAGGTGGCAAAAGCATCTGCATACAGTACAAGTCAACACATGCTGTAACCTCCCCCGCCAAATCCTTTGTCCTCAAAAGCCACATGGTCTCTCTAGAGTCACATGTGCTCGGGCTCAAAAGTCCAGCTCAGTTTTAACCCAAATGATTCTCATTTTAAACTTATACATTTGGAGCTAACATGAATACATTCAAATATTCCTTACAACTCCCCCTTTTGATTTAACTCTAATAAATCAATTACTTTCAAGACATTCACATTCGTTCTGGGATTCAGACTATTTAAACGTTCAGAAATGGCTCCACATATCAACTTCATATGACCGTGTTAGAAATACCAAAATATGCAAATTGCTCCATACATCAATTACATCACTTCATAACAACAAAGTTAAAACCCTTCAATTATTCTGATTGAGTAGAGTCAATCGTAATAAGGTATAACCTTCACAGTGGTGATTCAATTAATCTGTAATCGGCAAGATTGCAGTGTCTTCAAGCTTTAACATTACTTCATGTATACTTCATTCCGCTTTAGTCAAAATGAGATATTTAGGAGACAGCAAGTCTGTCTTCTCATAAATATGAACAACCTGAAATGCCCTGCCTCCTTTCATCAGGAGAGGCAGCTGCAAGGTCAAATTCATATACAGTTCAGAGCCACACATGATATCAGTGCATTAAAACTTCCCAAAGAGTGGAGACCTCAGTATGTCTCCAACATATCCCTCCTGTTTATACTCCGGAATAACATAGAACCTGGAAAGATACAAATGATATCAAAAATTCATATACAAAAGTACCCAAACGTCTGAGGTAGGTAAATTGTATAAGCACATGTCTTAATGTAATCCCCATGGTCCAATTCTTTCTCTGTACATCGTCAGTTTCTATCCCTCAGACCCGTTACTGTTTCCCTGCACACGTCCACTCTTTAAATTCCACTGGGTTCTGTTGGTTTCTTCACTGGTTTGAGACAAGTGCCCCTAGTGGACACCTCCCTTTGTAGCCAGACTTCACCACAGTAGAGGCGAGTTTCTGTGTTTCAGGTTTAAACAGCTTCAGTCAGATGTATCCAGGATGGTCTCTCCTCCAGTCTAACTGCAGTCGATGTAGACAGGAGTGTTTGTTAGGGACCCTCCCCCTTTGGCGAGTGCCTGCTCCTCCTCTTTATCGCTCTGGTGAACACTCACTTTCCTGGTTTCACTGTCTGCGTAGTGTCAGGTACTTCCATCCGTGGCGAGACCCGGAACTCCTGATACTGCGTCCTTGGATACGCTTCCCACACCGTGGAGTCGCCACCCTTGCTTGGTCAGGTACAGCAGGCCCAGCACGAGGAAGATGACAGCTTTCACACATCCCTCCTGGAGGCTTCCCCACTGCGCACTGATTCCAGTGGTACCAGATGTCTCCTTTCCCTTCCAAGCGGACAGCGTGAGATGTCCTCTGCATCGCCCGATGGGGTCCAGAGAACCTGGGTCCCAGCCACTGGGTTTGATGTCCCCCTTTTGCCTCTGTAATCTGTGTGGAGAAATCTGATACAAAATCCCTCAACCCTACGCTCAGGGCTCCTGGGAACTGGTGACCATGAGTGAGCTCAACTGGAGAGAAACCTGTCCCTTTGTTAATTGAGCTCCTGATTTACATAAGAACTAGGGGCCATGCGTCTAACCATTTCATGCCTGTCTCTTCACATGTTTTCTTATATCTTAGTAATATATTCTATTTCATGTTTTTTACTCATAAAACAATATGACATTGTCCAGAATAGTAGTTAACTTTATATAACTTTTACTCTTTCTAATCTTTTCAAACATCTTAATTGTCTTGTCTCTCTCTCTCTCTCTCTCCTACATACTTTTCCAACTTCACTCGTGGTATTTTAACCACCTTTTATCCTTCTGAGCAAGATATCACTTCAACACATTTAATATCTTGCCCTGTCCATCTATTTCAGTCTTCTTTACTGCTATTTTTAATTTACCAATTGATTAATTCATGGTTAGTACAACTTTTTATCTTTACTTATTTATCAAGTCAATTCAATTTCTTTAAATTTGTTTCTTTAAAATACATTAGTAGATACCTTGTGGAGTATTCACAATAACTAATCCTCTCTAGGATATGAAATCCATTCATCTTTAACAAGATACTATTTCCCTATTTATTTTTAGTTCATGATAACAATGGTATAAAAACCACACGTTTTACTCATAGCTAGTTTCTATGTCAAGATTATTATGTGTGACATAATAATCAGATGTCTTCTTCTAATCATCTGTTCTCTTTTCTCTTCAGCCTTCCACAACCTTTTCTTATTTCCATTTCTAACCAGTCTTTTACTTATAATCTGTCCCTTTCCTAGGACAGGTAAATACATCCTGCTACTGTAGTGTTCACAAATAAATCTCCATGCAAACTGCTACTGTACACTCAAAAGTGATCTGTTTCATTTTGAAAAGTCAGCTTTTTGAAAACCAACATGGCTCAGTTCAAACTTCTGTTTCAAAACAAAACTCCTCATCTCTTCCCGACATGATTTGACATAAAGATGATTTGCTACCACTATTTTTCATTGTGATATTTGTTCAAACAGAGACTGCATCTGTCTCTGGATTTAAATATATGCCTGATGGCAGCATATGCATAAAAATAAAAATAAGTGTCCAGGTTTTAACCTCTGTCATTAAAGGACTGTATAAAAATAAGACATGTCATCTGATTAATCTAAAATCAGAATTTAACAGATAATTTGTGTAGTACATCCCACCATTCTCAGGGACGCCTAATTAACATTCTCAAATCTTCAATTAACTTGACCTAAAAAGCTAAAACAGTGTTGCCTTATGATACCTAAAAAAA
>CADEHL010001386.1:0-25000 GCA_902827135.1 Harpagifer antarcticus
TGTAATGTCTGCAAAGCCAAAAACAAGATTGGAGCAGTAATGAGGACCTACGGGAGCACGCAGCTCTCAGTTTTGGATGTTGAACGCATTTATAACCTTAAATATTTTATGGGAGTAAAGAAGAGAAGGGGGAAAAACACAGACGCAGTTATATTTACACTAACTGGCGTCAGTTGGAAGGTGCGCATTTCGGAAAATACAATCTCCTCGCAGTGTGACGGTAATCACATCCCAGCTGGAAAATGGTAAATGTTTTGAAATATGGTAATTCAAAGAAAATATAATATATGAACACAATGTGAAAGTGTTGTAAATTACAATTTACTTTGGTTATGTTTCAGTGCAGCATTATCACTTCCGAGCACCGTGGTGGGATGGTTGTAAAATCACATGTATACATTTCAGTAGCCTTCACCTTATATTATTACTTATAGTGTTACTTCCTGCCTTTCTTCTTCGCTGTTCCCTTTGTGTTTACTTCCCTTTTTCTTCTTCTGCTGTTCCCTTTAGTGTTTACTTCCTGTCTGTCGTTTTCTGCTGTTCCCTTTAGTGTTTACTTCCTGTCTATCACTTCTTCTGCTGTTCCCATTAGTGTTTACTTCCTGTCTGTCGTCTTCTGCTGTTTCCCTTTAGTGTTTACTTCCTGTTATCTTCTTTTCTGCTGTTCCCTTTAGTGTTTTCTTCCTGTCTGTCGTCTTCTGCTGTTCCCTTTAGTGTTTACTTCCTGTCTATCTTCTTCTGCTGTTCCCTTTAGTGTTTACTTCCTGTCTGTCGTCTTCTGCTGTTCCCTTTAGTGTCTACTTCCTGTCTATCTTCTTCTGCTGTTCCCTTTAGTGTTTTCTTCCTGTCTGTCGTCTTCTGCTGTTCCCTTTAGTGTTTACTTCCTGTCTATCTTCTTCTGCTGTTCCCTTTAGTGTATACTTCCTGTCTGTCTTCTTCTGTTGTTCCCTTTAGTATTTACTTCCTGTCTGTCTTCTTCTGCTGTTCCCTGAGTGTTTACTTCCTGTCTGTCTTCTTCTACTGTTCCTTTAGTGTTTACTTCCTCTGTCTCTCTCTCTTCTTCTGCTGTTCCCTTTGGTATTATATGTCCTGTTTGTCTTCTTCTGCTGTTCCCTTTAGTGTTTACTTCCTGTCTGTCTTCTTCTGTTGTTCCTTTAGTATTTACTTTCTGTCTGTCTTCTTCTGTGTTCCCTTTAGTATTTATTTCCTGTCTGTCTTTTCTGCTGTTCCCTGAGTGTTTACTTCCTGTCTGTCTTCTTCTATGTTCCTTTAGTGTTTACTTCCTTCCTGTCTGTCTTCTTCTGTTGTTCCCTTTAGTGTTTACTTCCTGTCTGTCTTCTTCTGCTGTTCCCTTTAGTGTTTACTTCCTTCCTGTCTGTCTTCTTCTGCTGTTCCCTTTAGTATGTACTTCCTGTCTGTCTTCTTCTGCTGTTCCCTTTAGTATTTAGCCATTATGAATCAGAGTGTCGTGCTCTCAACAAATATATAAAACAAAGATTACAAAAGTATTCCACTGTGTTTTCTGATGGATGAAAAACTAATGTTTGTTGTTCGACAGCTGCCGTTAAATTGACCGGACTTCTTTCTGCGGATTGATATGACTGCACATAATCCCTTGATCTTCCTTAGCAACGGTCTGCTCTCCATAGCAACGGTCTGTTAGTGAGACTTAACAGCCCTCTGGATTGTCCAAATTGACCAATCAGAATCGGACATTCAACTAAGCTGTGTAACATCATCATCATATCCAAACACAAAACTCACATCTGAATGACAATGCATTTCCAGTTCCATGCTAATGTAGTTGCACTGTCTAGTAATACAATAATAATTAAATAATGTGCTTCAAACACACAACTAAATCTGAATATCTGAATATTGTTACAACCCGGCTCATGGGCTGTAACGTAAAGCAGGGAGGCGAGACGAGAGGTAAGAATATATAGTGTATTAGTTTAAACACTAAATGGACACCAGCAACAAGTCCCTGAAGATGGCGCAGAAAGAGTGCCCAAAGGAGTGAGCCCACGTAACCGGCTGGGCTCCTCCTATATCCTGTTTCACCAGGTGCGCCTCATCCGGCAGGTGCGCCTCATCAGACAGCTGCAGCTGGAACCTGCAATCACACACAACCAGACGGCACCCCACGTGGTGTGGAGGGGTTGTCACACTCCCCCCCATAAGAAAGGAGTTCCCCTAAGTACCCGAATAGCTTGGAGCCGATCTCCGATATTCCGGTGCGGACAGAAAACCACTCGTCACAATATAAACATACCCCTCCTTCAATCCCAATGTTTCTCTTCACTTAACTCCACATGTGTTCTTATATTCAATACATCTTTCAAAGCCATGGGCATTTAGTGATAGATATCAAATCTGGTGAGTTATATAAAGATATTTCTACAAAAAGGGAATGAAATCCTCAGATACAAAGTGCATTGTGTTCACTCCACGAGCACTGCTACTCCTCTGAAGCACCATATCTTGAGAGGAGCCTCCCTAACGAGCATCTTAATTAACTTCTGCTCTCCTGTGAGGACAGCGGCAGAATAAATCTCAAGGACAACAGACGGGATTAATTCATTTATTTACCAAGCAGCTCATCAAACTCTGATACGTCTCCATTCAAATGTTTCTTTACTGGAGCTCTGATGGTGATTTGAAAGGACTGATCGGCACGGAGGAGAGCAGAGCGGGTTGGAGCAAGGTGTTGCAGCAAACAGGACTCATGCAATCCGTTTGTTATTACAGACTCTTTTCTTAATATCATAATTAGAACCATACATTTCTGCCAAGAGAAAATGTGTTGCTCCGTTTTAGAATTTAATAAAGTAAAAATATTAATATTGAAAATAAGGAGTCATAATGTGCAATTAAAAAATACAATTAAAAGAAAAAATGACGTTAAAGTAATGATACGCTAAAGTAAAATATCAAATAAAGGATGAATAGAAAAAATAAAAATAATAATAATAATAATAGATTTAATTTGTTAGCGCTTTTACAGGTGCTCAAAGACGCTTTACAGATATAGTGAAGGGAAAAGGAAGGAACAACAAATAAATATATAGTAAACAATCACACATTAAAGCCAGATTGAAGAGGTGAGTGTGTTTGAGTGTGTGTGGGTGTGAGTGTGTGTGAGTGTGTTGAAGGTGGTGAGGTCAGTGCAATCTCTGATGGGTTGGGGGAGTGAGTTCCAGAGGGAGGGGGCAGCGACGGAGAAGGCTCTGTCCCCCCAGGTCCGGTGATTGGTGCGGGTGGGGATGGATAGGAGGTTGGCTTCTGATGAGCGGAGGCAGCGGGAAGGGGAGTAGTGGTGCAGCAAGTCTGTGAGGTAGGGGGGGGCCTGATTGTTGAGGGCTTTGTGAGTAATGAGGAGGACTTTGACGGACAGGGAGCCAGTGGAGGTTCTGGAGGACGGGAGTGATGTGGTCTCGGGAGCGGGTGTGGGTGAGGAGGCGGGCAGCAGAGTTCTGGATATGTTGGAGTTTATTGAGGAGGTTGGATGGTATGCCGTAGAGGATGCTGTTGCAGTAGTCGAGTCGTGAAGTGATGAATGCATGAATCAGGGCTTCAGCAGCAGAGGGGGAGAGTGATGGGCGGAGACGGGCAATGTTTTTGAGGTGGAAAATGTGTCCAATAAAAGATTAAATAAAATAAAATAAAATATAAAAATAAAATTAAGGTATTTATATGAAATAAAAGTATGAATGTGCACATGTATACAATATATATACAGTGGTGTATTAGTGTTGATACGATTTGAATACTGAATAGCACACTCTATTCATATACAAGCAATGTAATGTGAGAGTTATATTTAATATATAAACATGTATCTCTGCACAGTGTTTCCTCTCGCTGTGTGTGTGTGTGTGTGTGTGTGTGTGGTGTGTGTGTGTGTGTGTGTGTGTGTGTGTGTGAGTGTGTGTGTCAAACAGCGTGTTAAAGCGCTTATCAAGGACAACCACAAAGTTTCATGTGAACTAATAACTGGGGATGTATGAATATGCTAATAAGCCAAACCAAGGATTTGCTGTGGCTATGATTACACACCCCGGGGGTGTAAACCAAATAAAGACTTACAAAATATCAGTAATTTAATACACCCCCAATCTGTTCCCCCCTCTCTGTGAGTGTGTGTGCAGCCACATCAGAGGAGAGTGTGTGTTCCCCTACATGGGAAATAGACATGATAGAAATTGCCTCCTTCACAGACCCCTGTGAAGATCATTTTCATATTTTCATGCCTTTTCTTCTGAGAAAACGTGCATGAATCCGGCATGGCACTGAGCGTTTGATGCGTCCACCACTGTGTTAACATGTATCAATGGAATAGCAACAGAAAGCCGAGTTGTCACCCTAAAGCAGGGGTATTCAACTCAAATTCAACGAGGTCCAGTTAGAGAAAATCTCCCCATGCAAAGGTCCGGAACATCAAAATGTCTAAGTTCATGAATTAGTGTGATATTGAAGTGACCTGCAGCTTCATCAACGTCTGCATGTCATCAACAGCTGACTGCCATCAAATAAAGAAAGTACAATTCAAAAACAACATTATGTATTGTCAATTAACATTACTTAAATACCGTGGATATGTGTAATGTTCCTCTCGGGCTGCATTTACAAATAAAATAGAGAAAATAAATAAAATAGCTTTTGAAAATGTGTGCATCTTAAAGTGCTTAATTTTAGATAAATAAAATAAAGTATAGCAGCAGCTTGAGTTTCCCTTTTTCTTTGTTAACCGTTTCACATCATGACTTAACAGCTTCAGACGATTATAGAACAATATCAGTCTTTACATCATAACAATTGAACAAGTTTCTCTTTCTGTCCCTCTTATATTGCAGTCCCTCTCTCACTTTGTTCTGTTCAGTGAGAGAGTTGAGCTGGAGCTTGTCCTGCCAGGAGTTTGTAAATCTGGGCTGAAATGGTGTCAGGGCCGTTCTCACACACATGCAGGTGCTCATTGGTTACAGTGATGAAACACAGGTATGGTGAAAACAGAGAGAACTATTCGAAGCTGCGTAATATACCATCTGAAAAAGGCCTGCGCTATAATGCTTCAATTACCTGCTGTTCTTTATAATATACTCAGATCAATAGGAGACAGAGATGTTAAGTTATAAATCAAGGGGTTTTATTATTATTTACAGCAGGGGGGGGGAACCTTTTTCCTTTACATTTTTACAACATCCTCCGAGGGCCGTACAAATGATTGAACTCAACCTCTGCTTAAAAAAAGTAAAATCACAGCCCATTCATTTCGCCTTTCTTTCATGCTGTGCAAAGAAAAAGCAACCAATCCAGATATCTTACCATGACTCACGCATGCATGTGCACGGTGTGGCGTGACCACCACAACAGAAAGATATGGACACAAGATGTGTGCAAATGTATTTAGTTTCCTATCCATGTGGACATGATTTAAGTGGGGGGGGAACCTAACCTCCTCTAGGGGGGTCCGGGGGCATGCTCCCCCGGGAAGATTTTTTTTTTTTTAAATGTTGAAGTTAAAAGCATCAATCTGGTGCACTTTGAGAGCAACATGAAGAGACCTATGGATACATCTCTCAACATCCATATGAAACAGAACTGTGAGCATATTTATCTTTTTGGATATTTTACAAATCACTCCCCTTTTAAATTGTATTCTTGTTATTACAACTTTTTTGTTACTGTCATATAGTATTTTATACCTGTTTTTCATTTAGTCTCATTAATAACTATAATGATCATATCAGGTTGTGCCTTAACCTCACTGAGCTGAGGTTATTTGAGCCTCTCAGGAGAGAGCTCTCTTCCACCTGGTTGTAGAAAAGCTCTTTAAATGTGTTAGCATAGCTAGCTAACCAGATGCTAACAACAACAGATCGCCACTGTGCTTACAACTAAAGACACAGCCACGCAAACACTGCGGCATGTGTACGGCTCGTTATTTGAAAAGCTGGAGCGGCGTTCCGGTGCTCTCTGTCAGCACTCCTTTCAGACGAGACATACCACGTGAATCAAATCAAATCAAATCAAATTTTATTTATAAAGCACATTTAAAAACGATGTTTGGTCGAGCCAAAGTGCTGTACATGTAATAAAAACATTTTACTGCAGTGCAATTGTAAAAAAGACAGTCATTTAGCAACAGCAAATATAAAAAACAATACACAGGGAAATGTCAGTAGTCGTGCGCCGCTCTAGCTAGAAAGCCTGAGAGAAGAAGTGAGTTTTTAGATATGACGTGAAGACACGTTACGCTTGTGTTGTGTTCAAGGAACCTGTCCTTGGCCAGGAAAAACAGGTACTCGCTTGTTTAATTATTTTTGCGGTCTAGATTTCTTCTTCTTTTTTGAAGTGAGAAGTTGTCGGTCAGTCGGACTGACGGACGGACGGACGGACGGACGGACTCCCCCCCCCCCCCCCCACCCCCAAAACGAAAACTCTTCGGTTCTCCACGAATTACACAAGTCACCCAAATCGGCGTTAAAAAAGCGGGAGGCACCGAAAAATCCCCTATTAATGTATTGATTATAGCTCCGGGTCCGTATAGGTCGGCATCTGGGTCCGGATCTGGACCGCGGTCCGCCTGTTGCCGACCCCTGCAAATAGACGACAGCTGGGTGGGCCAATGGGAGGGGAGGAGGAGGTGGAGGGGGGAGGAGCTTAACAGCGAGAGAGCGTCTCTTCTCCCTCCCTTTGATTTCTGTTGACCGAAATGGACTCAGGGACATTTTCTCATTGATGGATCTTTTATTTCCACTTTGCTCAAAAGTCACAGATGAGCTCACAGCGATGGACGAGCTTTGATCATGTGACAGGAGTTATCAGCACACACACACATGTCTCTGGGCCGACCTATAGGGGCCAGATGGTGTTTACAGGAAGAGGAATACTAATGTTATCAGCACGTTGGATGTACGGGAGATTTTTATACATTTCAAGTGTATTTGTTTATTTTACAGGGACAATGCAACATTAAAGGGACTGCTAATATTCAGGTTCATATTCGTATGTAGTGTCTCTACTTTAAAGAGTCCTGAACATCAGCAGGAGAGGACTCTTTAAAGTAGAGACACGACTACATAGTGTCTCTACTTTAAAGAGTCCTCTCCTGCTGATGTTCAGGTGTATATCAGTATGTAGTGTCTCTACTTTAAAGAGTCCTCTCCTGCTGATGTTCAGGTGTATATCAGTATGTAGTGTCTCTACTTTAAAGAGTCCTCTCCTGCTGATGTTCAGGTGTATATCAGTATTGTCACAAACGAGCTGAGGACCAAAATGCAGAACACGGGAAACCAGAGATAGTCGGTAACCAGCTTTATTAGAGGCAATCGGCTGGTAGGAGACAACACGGCAGATAGTAGGCAAAGGGCTGGTCGGGGGACAGGCGAGGTTTCCGGGAGAAGGCAGGACGGGAGTCGTAGGCACAGAACGGGTCAGGAAGCAGGCGAGGCAGGCTGGTCAGGGACAGGCGAGGGTTCCGGAGAAGGCAGGACGGGAGTCGCAGGTACAGAACGGGTCAGGGAGCAGGCGAGGCAGGCTGGTCAGGGACAGGCAGGGTCGAAACCGGGAGAGCAATCTGAGGAGTAGTGCGGGAAAGACAAGCATGCTGCGAAGTACGATCTGGCACTGAGGTGAAGGTGAAGTGGGCCTAAATACTAATGGAGCTGATGGGTGTAACAGAGTGAGAGAGAGAGAGACAGGGTGTGACTACCAGGTGACTAAGGAATGATAATGCAGAAAATAGGTGAGTGAGAAAGCAGACTGTGACAGAACCCCCCCCTTAATGGACGGCTCCAGACGTCTAAACAATACTAAAAAAAAAAAAAAAGAGACTCAAGAAAAAAAAACCTACAGACACCGGGTGGAAGGTGGAGGTATGGGAAAGGTTAGTACTCGTCTGAGACTGCTCTCTCTGCCTCTCCCTCCTGGAAATCCTCCCCCTCCTCGCCCGATGACGACTCCCCCTCCTCCTCGACGAAGCCTCTGGTCCGTAGCGGACGAGTACTCCCTGGCTTAACGCCTGGTCGAGCGTGGGGTCCTAGACGGCTGCTCCGGGTAACGCAGGTGGAAGTCTCGGATGAGTTGAGGGTTGAGGATATGACGAGCCGGAACCCACTGCCTCTCCTCAGGACCATAGCCCTCCCAGTCCACCAAATATTGAACCCCTCTTCCTCTGAGACGGGAACGGAGTAAACGACGAAGGGTGTAGGTAGGGCCCCCATCGATCATCCTAGGGGGTGGTGGTGGAGGGGCGGCGGAAACCATAGGACTCTCCCGGACAGGTTTAATCCTAGAGACGTGGAAGGTGGGATGGATTTTCATGTTCCGGGGCAAACTCAGTCGAACTGCTGCAGGATTAATGACCTTGACAATCTTGAAGGGTCCAATAAACCTGGGCGCTAACTTTTTAGACTCCATCCGAAGGGGAATGTTCTGAGTGGAAAGCCACACCCTCTGGCCTACCTGGTACACAGGTGCCTTGGTTCGTCGGCGGTTCGCTGATGTGGCGTACCGGTTAGCAGACTGAAGCAGAGTTGTACGAGCCTGCCTCCAAGTCCTCCGACAACGTCGGATGAAAGCCTGGACAGACGGACAGGTAACCTCCTTCTCCAATGCAGAGAACAATGGGGGTTGAAAACCGTATGCACACTGAAAAGGGGAAAGACCAGTAGCGGAACTGATGAGGGTGTTGTGGGCATACTCCACCCACAGGAGTTGTTTTGACCAGGTCGTGGGATGATCGGAAGCCATGCAGCGGAGAGTGGTCTCCATCTCCTGATTCTTCCGTTCGGTCTGGCCATTGGCCTGTGGGTGGAAACCGGAGGTGAGACTAACCGTCGCCCCCGATCAGTTCACAAAACTCCCTCCAAAACACAGAGGTGAATTGGGGCCCCCGGTCGGAAACCACATCAGTCGCCAGTCCGTGAATGCGAAACACGTGGAGCAGAATCAGTTCTGCCGTCTCCTTAGCTGACGGGATCTTAGGCAGGGGTATGAAATGAGCCATCTTACTAAACCGATCTACCACCGTCAAGATGGCAGTATGTCCGTGGGACGGTGGTAGACCAGTCACAAAGTCCAATGAAATATGTGACCAAGGGCGACGTGGGACCGGTAATGGATGAAGGAGGCCAGCTGGCGCTTGGTGAGATGGTTTGTGCCGATTGCACACAGGACAGGCGTTCACAAACTCCCGGGTGTCAGCCTCCAGCGTGGCCCACCAGAACCGTTGTAGGACCATCCCCTTGGTACGTTGAATTCCAGGGTGGCAGGAAAGTCTGGAGCTATGAGCCCACTGAAGCACCTCAGCCCTCAAAACCTGAGGCACAAACAAGCGGTTAAGAGGACAAGAACTAGGACCGGGTTGGTCCACCAAAGCGGTCTTAACCCTCTCCTCAATCTCCCAAGCGAGGACGCCGATCACTCGAGGAGCAGGAAGAATAGTGTCCGGAATACCTCGGGTGTCTCCCTCCCTCCCGAACTGCCGGGACAAAGCGTCGGCCTTCACGTTGCGGGAGCCCGGGCGGTAGGAGAGAAAAAAATTAAACCGGGTGAAAAATAACGACCACCTGGCTTGCCGAGAATTCAGTCTCTGTGCCGACCTGATGTATTCCAGGTTCTTATGGTCGGTCCATACCTGAAATGGTTGTTCTGTCCCCTCAAGCCAGTGTCGCCACTCCTCCAACGCCAACTTGACTGCTAGAAGCTCTCGATTCCCCACGTCATAGTTTCTCTCCGCCGGACTCAATCTCCTCGAAAAGAAAGCACAGGGGTGGAGCTTCTGGTTCTCACCAGAACGTTGCGACAGGATGGCCCCCACCCCTACGTCAGAAGCATCCACCTCCACCACCAACTGACCAGCGGTGTCTGGTACTTGCAGGATAGGAGCTGACGTAAACCGGCCCTTGAGGTCCTGAAAAGCCTCCTCGGCTGCAGGGGACCATCGGAACGTCACCTTGGATGAGGTCAGGGCGGTGAGCGGGGCGGCCACGGTGCTGTAGCCACGGATGAACCGTCTGTAAAAGTTGGCGAATCCCAGGAAACGCTGCAGCTCCTTCCGGGAATCAGGGACCCGCCACGAGGGTAACTGCTGAGACCTTAGAAGGATCCATCTCCACACTTCCTTGACCCACGATGTAGCCAAGAAAGGCGACCGAAGAAGTGTGAAACTCGCACTTCTCCGTCTTGACGAACAGTGAGTTCTCCAGAAGTCTCTGGAGGACTGTCTGGACATGATGGACGTGCTCCTTGAGGTTCTTAGAAAAAATCAAGATGTCGTCCAGATAGACAAAAACATAATGATCCAACATGTCTCGGAGTACGTCGTTCACCAACGCCTGGAAAACTGCAGGGGCGTTGGTAAGTCCAAATGGCATCACCAGGTACTCGTAATGTCCCGAAGAGGTGTTGAAGGCGGTCTTCCATTCGTCCCCCTCCCGGATTCGTACCAGGTGATAAGCGTTTCGTAGATCCAGCTTAGTGAAGATTGTAGCCCCCTGTAGTAACTCAAATGCTGACGAGATGAGTGGCAAGGGATAACGATTCTTCACCGTGACGTCGTTCAGACCCCGATAGTCAATGCAGGGTCTCAGGGTCTTAGATTGGGGATCAGCTCAGAGTTTTGGCCCACCAGTATACTCCCCATTACTGATGAGCTCTGTCTTTTACCGGACAACGGGAAACCCTATGTCCAGCCTGACCACAGTAAAGGCAAAGATTACCTCTTCGACGTACTTCCCTCTCCTCAGAGGTAAGACTGGTACGACCCACTTGCATGGGCTCGACCTCGTACCGTGAGTCAGAGTAGGAGTGGGAACTCTCCGCCGAACCCGGAAGTCGAAATCTCCCGGAAACCGGAAGTTGTTGTCGCGAGCAGCGGCCCGCCGCTCGCGTCTGTTGCTCTCCTCTCCGAGTCTGGATTCGTCCGTCAATCCGAGAGGTGAGCTCAATCAACCCATCCAAGGAAGCAGGGAGATCATAGGAAACCAGCTCATCTCTCATATAATCCGCTAATCCTCTCAGATATGCGTCACACTGCGCCGGCTCATTCCAGCTGCTGCGACGGCTGCTGGTGCGGAAGTCAATAGCGTAATCCACCACCGTGCCGGAACCCTGGCACAAACTCAGCAGGCCTCCAGCAGCGTCGGGACCCAGACGAACGGGACCGAACACCTTCCGCATCTCCGCGGAAAATGCAGCAAACGAGGCGCAGGCTGGTGTCTGCTGCTCCCACTCAGCAGTTCCCCATAAACGTGCTCTCCCCGTCAGATGATTAACGGTGAAAGCTACCCGAGCCGCCGAGGAGGCGAAGGTGTGTGGCTTTAGTGAAAACAATATGGAACAGTTTGTGAGAAAAGGACTGCATCCCTCCGGCTCACCAGCGTAGCGTTCCGGCGTTCCCACACGAGGCTCCGGAGCGTATCCCGTCGACCCAGGGGCTGGAGCGAGCATCGGAGCTGCGG
Organism: Harpagifer antarcticus; assembly: GCA_902827135.1. Classification (NCBI taxonomy): domain Eukaryota; kingdom Metazoa; phylum Chordata; class Actinopteri; order Perciformes; family Harpagiferidae; genus Harpagifer; species Harpagifer antarcticus. The sequence goes on from CADEHL010001386.1 coordinate 11,466, forward strand.
GCGGAGGGACGGTAGCAGCCATGGTAGCGGCTAGCTGTTGTACGGTGGCGGCCATCTGTTGCATCTGGGAGGTAAGGTGAGCCAGCGTTTGTCCCTGGGTTGAGGTTGCCTGGTGGGTCTCGATAGCTAAGGTAGCTATTGTGACCTCCTGTCTTTGGATGGCATCCTCAACCCTCTCAAAGCGGTCTCTAGGAGACCCGGTGTTTGCTTGGTCCATTTCTGGCCAGATCGTTCTGTCACAAACGAGCTGAGGACCAAAATACAGAACACGGGAAACCAGAGATAGTCGGTAACCAGCTTTATTAGAGGCAATAGGCTGGTAGGAGACAACACGGCAGATAGTAGGCAAAGGGCTGGTCGGGGACAGGCGAGGTTTCCGGGAGAAGGCAGGACGGGAGTCGTAGGCACAGAACGGGTCAGGAAGCAGGCGAGGCAGGCTGGTCAGGGACAGGCGAGGGTTCCGGGAGAAGGCAGGACGGGAGTCGCAGGTACAGAACGGGTCAGGGAGCAGGCGAGGCAGGCTGGTAGTGCTGAGTAGTGCGGGAAAGACAAGCATGCTGCGAAGTACGATCTGGCACTGAGGTGAAGGTGAAGTGGGCCTAAATACTAATGGAGCTGATGGGTGTAACAGAGTGAGAGAGAGAGAGACAGGGTGTGACTACCAGGTGACTAAGGAATGATAATGCAGAAAATAGGTGAGTGAGAAAGCAGACTGTGACAAGTATGTAGTGTCTCTACTTTAAAGAGTCCTCTCCTGCTGATGTTCAGGTGTATATCAGTATGTAGTGTCTCTACTTTAAAGAGTCCTCTCCTGCTGATGTTCAGGTGTATATCAGTACTTTTGGAGAAGCCTATGACACAAGATTTTCATCGACATAACTACACTGTAGCTATGTTCGTTTGACAGATAAAGAACCTTGAACATATCTCGAAAAAACAGCAGCTCTCACTACTTTTAAATCAAGGCTAAAACGTTCTACCTTTTATTAAATCAAATACATATTCATATCTCCTTGAAACATGTATTTTATTCCTGTCTTTTCCAATTTTAGCCAGTTTTTTTTTTTTAAATCAGTCGTATACCCTTGGCTTTTTTCTCTTGGTAAATGAACATAAATCAATTTTTCTAATGTGTGTTCTGTTTTTTTGTAAAGCACATTGTTGAATCACAATGATTTCTCACTCTGCAATGGGTCATTAAATTACCCCAGGAGAGAAATGCCCTGGCAATGGCAGTGTCACTCTGCATTACCTCAGTGTATCCCACATGTTATTGCAGGTTATTTCCATCAAATCCAGTGAAGGATGAACACCTGTCCACACAATGTGCTGCTCAAATTGGATTTGCTGGGGGAAATAAGGGGATTATTGCTACCTCACTTCAGTGTTGTGTTTCTGCTCTGCAGTTTGTCACTCCTGTGTTTGATCGGGTAATCAGACGAGGAAAGATGGAGTCATTGGCGGAGTAATAACCTGAAGAGAAGGTAACAAAGTCTGTCCTTGGATATGGAAATCCAGAAATATTCTGTGAGCTGCCGGGTCACTCTGCCCTGAATATTTTACTGTTCTCTGATCGTGATCATTGTTATTCTGTAGGACTACGGCTCCTTTCTACGCCTTTTTACACTAATGTTATTTTTGGATTATTGCAGGAGATAATCTCTGTGATACTTACATGTTGTGTTCAGAAGGATAATCTCCACATGTTAACACCACTTTATGATTTCTGAAGTAAAAAGCTAATGTTGGGCTATAAAGGAACTACAGCAAGGTCACATGACTTCACTTCACCACCGCTAAGCTAAAGGTGGCTAATGTTGGGCTATAAAGGAACTACAACAAGGTCACATGACTTCACGTCACCACCACTAAGCTAAAGGTGGCTAATGTTGGGCTATAAAGGAACTACAGCACGGTCACATGACTTCACGTCACCACCGCTAAGCTAAAGGTGGCTAATGTTGGGCTATAAAGGAACTACAGCACGGTCACATGACTTCACGTCACCACCGCTAAGCTAAAGGTGGCTAATGTTGGGCTATAAAGGAACTACAGCACGGTCACATGACTTCACGTCACCACCACTAAGCTAAAGGTGGCTAATGTTGGGCTATAAAGGAACTACAGCACGGTCACGTGACTTCACATCACCACCGCTAAGCTAAAGGTGGCTAATGTTGGGCTATAAAGGAACTACAGCACGGTCACATGACTTCACGTCACCACCGCTAAGCTAAAGGCCGCTAATGTTGGGCGTAATGACATTTAGTCGTCCCATTTAGACACATGTTAGCCACCGCCGTTTTTAAATTCATCAGTGGTATTTACTCGCTGAGTCATTTCCCAGTTTTAGACTGATTCCTGCCGCTCTCTATATTGGCCTCTTAACCAGTGTTGCATGACCTGCCATTATTTAGTCAATTAAATCTATTCTTGTTCAGAAAACGTAACATGTGCTGTTCTTATGAAGGAGAACATGTACGTGCAGGATGCTGTACAGTGAATCTTCATCAGTGTGAACTCTTGACCTGCAGAATGGGATTGGATTATGCTAATTGATTTTACAGCCCGGAGGATAATCAAGACAAGATAAGCAATAACGACTATTGACATCCTGATAAAGTTAACAAGCAGTCAATACTGAGGTGCTTTATGTTTAAACAATGAGGGCAGCTGAGGTTTGATTCATACAGAGTTAAATGCACGGCTGATGTGAAAAATCTTGAATATATATATATTTTTAAATAATAACAGAAACACACTGCCACAACCCGCTGCTGCAGATACACTCTTTACAACATCAGGAGGATACGTCCCCAGCTGACCCAGAATGCCACGCAGGTTCTGGTCCAGGCTCTCGTCACCTCACGCCTAGACTACTGCAAGTGGCTGGTCTACCTGCATGTGCCATCCGACCTCTGCAGCTCATCCAGAATGCAGCGGCTCGTCTGGTCTTCAAGCTTCCAACATTCTCCCACACCCACTCCGCTCCTCCGCTCCCTTCACTGGCTCCCGGTAACTGCTAGAATCCACTTCAAGACACTGGTACTTGCGTACCATGCTGCGAATGGATCTGGCCCTTCCTACATCCAGGACATGGTTAAACTGTACACCCCAGCGCGTGCACTCCGCTCTGCATCAGCCAAACGGCTCGCTGCACCCTCGCTGCGAGGGGGACCCAAGTTCCCATCAGCAAAAACACGTGGGTTTGCTATCCTGGCTCCAAGATGGTGGAATGAGCTCCCCATTGGCATCAACCTGATGTACTTTATGATTCTGTTTTCTTCAAGTTTGTATTCTGTTGGTCGAACGCACTTATTGTAAGTCGCTTTGGGTAAAAGCGTCAGCTAAATGCAATGCAATGTAATGTAATAATGTCTTAGGGTATAAAATAAAGAATGCTTTTCTTAACATGTTGTATTTTCAAATAAATGTTTATTTATTTGTATTAATACAGCAGGGATTACTATCGAACAGGATAAGGGCCACATGTGAAAACAGTGTTTTTTGTATACATTAGACTTCGGCCAAGTCAGAATTCTAACTTTAATCTCAGAAAAACAATAATTTAAGAAAAAATAAATTGCAGGAATGATTTTTTTTTTAAATTTGTTCAGAACTTTGAAAAAAATGTGTTTAATTTGTTTTCTGTAAAAAATGTAATATGTGACTGTGCATACATACAGATACCACACACACTACACACACAAACACACACACACACACACACACACACACACACACACACACACACACACTCTGTTGACTTTAAATGAATGTATTATGTCAAGAGATTTCAAATGTATTAAGTTAGTTTGTCTGTTCCAGTCTTTAGAGTGTAACCCTGTAACAAGTGGGATAATGTGAAGTAAGGGGTTAGCTTTCATGAATAAAAAACCCTGACGGGGAAAAGCAGGACGCTGACGCAAAAAGTGTTAAATTCATCTGTTTGTTTCTATACTTCTGGTCTCTCTTTCAAAGTCTAGACTTCAGTGAGATGAAATTGAAATGAAATCTGTGCAGTGCATTATTTAGCAAACCTTTATCAATCCCTCCTTCAGTACCCTTCACACGAGCTGAGCTGCAGTTTAACATTCGGAGCATGTGCGTTTGATCCCGCCTTTGGACAACATGCCTCTCCTGAGCTTCTCTTTACCCTATTGACTGAGGATGAGCCTGCCACTGGATCCGGATTAAAGTCTTAAGACTATCTATAAAGCGATGAGGGGAACCTGTCAAAGATGTGTTTGCTGTCAGGAGCTTGTTAGTGCCGGCAGAAGGTGTCACAGCAGAATAGAAAAGCTTCCATTTTTACCTCTTCCTGCTCCAAAGTCACCTCAAGATCAAACCTCCAGTGTGAAAGAGGATGACACATGACTGTAATGCATTGAACTATCTCTTAATATAAGCAAGACTAACTTTATTATCCGTTGCTTGAATAGAAATAGCAATAACGTTGAACAAATTCAAAATTAACAGCAGGAATATTGAGTGTTAATTCCAACAATTTTCTCTCTGTTCATATTGATGAGGTTTCACACAGATATGATGGCCTTTTCTTTTTAAATTGATGCTTTTTCTGCCATTTAAAGCACTTCTAATCCTGTATAAGTCTCTATTAGAGCCTCACATAAATTACTATAATGTCATACGGTGCATATCTTCTTAAAGGGGCCCTATTCTGTTCATCTTTAGGTTCACATCAGTATTTAGTGTCTCTACTGTGACATGTCTCCATGCTTTAATGTTCAAAAAGCTCTTTATTTTTCTCATCTTTTCACCCTCTGTCTGAAACCAGAGCCCAGTCTGCTCTGATTGGTTAGCTGGCCGGCTCTGTTGTGATTGGTCAACCGCTTACCCCGGGATTCCACCGGGTCCGTCTGCGCCGCGTTACAGCTGCGCAGCGGTTTTGTTTCCGACCTCCTACAGCGTCAAACCCTACCGAGCGTCTTGCGTGCCGTTTGAACAGGCTACTTTGTACAGACAAAGTTAATAACAATTGTAATATTCCAGTTATAAATGACATTAATCAAAGATGTGTTGCTGTATTTTAGTGGTAAAAAATGATAATTATTCTATATATATAATTGACACAGTGCCTGTAAACCGGAGGAGAACGCTGGCATTTCTCCTCCTCCTTGAAAGACTACGGAGGGATAGGGTCTGCACAATTAGTTTATTTTGGGGATTGACTGGATGCTCTGACCGGTCCACTTCCTGCCCGGCGCTATATATGCAACGCCTCGCGTCGCGTCGACAATAGACCAGCCGCCTATTTTTAGCGGAGCCCAGTGCCGAGACGTTTCTGGGACGCTTCTGGGACGCTTCTGAGACGCTTCTGGGACGCTTCTGAGACGCTTCTGAGACACTTCTGAGACGCTTCTGGGACACTTCTGAGACGCTTCTGGGACGCTTCTGAGACGCTTCTGGGACGCTTCTGGGACGCTTCTGAGACGCTTCTGAGACACTTCTGAGACGCTTCTGGGACGCTTCTGAGACGCTTCTGGGATGCTTCTGAGGCGCTTCTGGGATGCTTCTGGGACGCTTCTGGGACGCTTCTGGGACGCTTCTGAGACGCTTCTGGGATGCTTCTGGGACGCTTCTGGTACGCTTCTGAGGCGCTTCTGGGACGCTTCTGGGACGCTTCTGGGACGCTTCTGGGACGCTTCTGAGACGCTTCTGGGATGCTTCTGGGACACTTCTGGGACGCTTCTGAGACGCTTCTGGGACGCTTCTGGGACGCTTCTGGGACGCTTCTGAGACGCTTCTGAGACGCTTCTGAGACGCTTCTGGGACGCTTCTGGTGGTCCACGTCTGGTGGAATAGCACCCATTGACTAGAGTCGCCACGATCGCTGCGAACGGACCCGGTGGAATCTAGGGGTTAGCCTACCACGTACAATGTGACAGGAGGTCTGTATCGAGAGCTACTCAGTAGCATCTTGTCTTATATTAAGGAACATAATTCACACATTTTCAACAATGCATTAAGAAAACATTTTAAAATCATAATCAAATGGAACAGTTTGTGGTTTTGGTAAAAAGAGATACTGCACAATATAAACTGTTTATGCAACACGCTGATAACCTCGCTGTTTATCTGCTATTTCAATCGGTGTGTATTGTACACGTTATAAATGTTTAACAAAGTCTAGTCAAAGACCAACGATGCCCCGGAGTCATAGAATATGTGTGCCTCTTTATATATAAGGTCTAATCTCCTCTAAAAGCAATTACAAAAAATAACATCCCTCCTGTTTGCCGTGATAAGAGATCAAACGTTAGCTGCAAACAAAATGCTAATGGTGGCCACCCGGCTGCAGCCTCATGCAGATTACCTGAACCTGATTATTATTCATGTTTACAAAGTTGCGTCTCTCGGGACGGCCCTGCGGAAGCAGCTGCATTCGAGACGAGCAAACAGAGCAAACAGAAAGTGAGGAGTGGACATGAATATATTCATCGTCCGCGTAAAAGGCGATTCCCCGGAGAGCAGACATTTATGAAGACATTCCCTCAAAATCATTATAATAGCATTTCCATTCCGAGCGGCCTCTACCTGCGTCATTGTTGTTACTCTGCCAACCGTCCACCACAATATACACGAAACCACACAGACCACCAGCTTCCAGAGAGGGCACAAGTACACATCCTTTACTCAAGTAGAAGTACAGATACTCGTGTTTAAAAATACTCTGTTAAAAGTAGAAGTACTGACTAAACTTTACTCAAGTAAAAGTAAAGAGGCTTTGAAATGTACTTCAGTAAAAAGTACCCATAACTAGCAGCTGTTTTAAAGAGTACCTGACCTCCCTTATATTAATAGAACAATAATGTCATTGTTAGCTAATGAATGTTTCCATGCTGAACAACGGCAACATGACAACGTTTCCATTGGTCCCTCTTCTTTAGAGAAGACCAGGAAATGATGGATACACGGATCGTGTTCAAATCAATAGGCACGCAATGACTCTAAAGAATAATGATCACGCCACCAAACACACATTCAGACTAAAGGAACCAGCTGTTTGGAAAATGAGAGAAGTAGAAAGTACAGGTATTTGAGTTCAACATGTAAGAAGTAGAAAGTACAGGTATTTGAGTTCAACATGTAAGAAGTAGAAAGTACAGGTATTTGTGTTCAACATGTGAGAAGTAGAAAGTACAGGTATTTGAGTTCAACATGTAAGAAGTAGAAAGTACAGGTATTTGTGTTCAAAGTGTAAGAAGTAGAAAGTACAGGTATTTGTGTTCAACATGTAAGAAGTAGAAAGTACAGGTATTTGTGTTCAAAGTGTAAGAAGTAGAAAGTACAGGTATTTGTGTTCAACATGTAAGAAGTAGAAAGTACAGGTATTTGAGTTCAACATGTAAGAAGTAGAAAGTACAGGTATTTGTGTTCAACATGTGAGAAGTAGAAAGTACAGGTATTTGAGTTCAACATGTAAGAAGTAGAAAGTACAGGTATTTGTGTTCAAAGTGTAAGAAGTAGAAAGTACAGGTATTTGTGTTCAACATGTAAGAAGTAGAAAGTACAGGTATTTGTGTTCAAAGTGTAAGAAGTAGAAAGTACAGGTATTTGTGTTCAACATGTAAGAAGTAGAAAGTACAGGTATTTGTGTTCAACATGTAAGAAGTAGAAAGTACAGGTATTTGTGTTCAAAGTGTAAGAAGTAGAAAGTACAGGTATTTGTGTTCAAAGTGTAAGAAGTAGAAAGTACAGGTATTTGAGTTCAACATGTGAGAAGTAGAAAGTACAGGTATTTGTGTTCAAAGTGTAAGAAGTAGAAAGTACAGGTATTTGAGTTCAACATGTGAGAAGTAGAAAGTACAGGTATTTGTGTTCAACATGTAAGAAGTAGAAAGTACAGGTATTTGTGTTCAAAGTGTAAGAAGTAGAAAGTACAGGTATTTGTGTTCAACATGTAAGAAGTAGAAAGTACAGGTATTTGTGTTCAAAGTGTAAGAAGTAGAAAGTACAGGTATTTGAGTTCAACATGAGAGAAGTAGAAAGTACAGGTATTTGAGTTCAACATGTAAGAAGTAGAAAGTACAGGTATTTGGGTTCAACATGTAAGAAGTAGAAAGTACAGGTATTTGAGTTCAACATGTAAGAAGTAGAAAGTACAGGTATTTGTGTTCAACATGTAAGAAGTCAAAGTAAAAAGTCGTCAGAAAAATAAGTAGTGGAGTAAAGTACTGATACCAGAAAAATTTACTTAAGTACAGTAACAAAGTATTTGTGCTCCACTACTTCCCACCTCTGCCAGCTTCACATTCAAATAATAATAGAAGGAACTGTTGGCTTGACAACTTGACATCTCAAATGGAGGTGCTAGATGGTGATCCAGATATTGAACAGTTGTGAGGTGCTCTCAATGCGAGGCAAACTATTTTCATGACAGGCTGAACAAGTACAAAAAAAAAAAATGTTTGGAAAAATATTGATAAAAACAATATATGTAATGTTGCTAGTCTAAAAGTTACAATAATAGCATGTAAACAAAAACTACAATTACTTAAACCAAAAAGATAATATTAAAATCAATGATAAAAACACAAACGGCAATGCTTAAGTCGAATCCACTTAAACTATGTTTTAAAGAGGCCCTCTCCTGCTGAGAGCAGACAGTTAGGAAGACATTCCCCTCTAAATCATTATAATAGCATTACTATTCCTAGCAGTTGCTACCCGCGTCATGATTTCATTTTTTTCTCTGCCAACGGTCCACCAAAAGACCCACAGATTCTCTCTCTATCCCACGGATGTGCCGATGTGAGGTGAGGCAGAGTGTAGCGTCTCCTCGGGGAAATGTGGAGAGGCGTTTAGCAGCAGCAGCTCACGTCCTTCACATCCAGAGTGCCTCCATACTGTGTGTGTGTGTGTGTGTGGTGTGTGTGTGTGTGTGTGTGTGTGTGTGTGTGTGTGTGTGTGTGTGTGTGTGTGTGTGTGTGTGTGTGTGTGTGGTGTGTGTGTGTGTGTGTGTGGTGTGTGTGTGTGTGTGTGTGTGTGTGTGTGTGAGGGGGGATGATAAATAAATAAAACAGCAATCTTTAAGGAGAAAAAGGAGGAATTGGGACAAAATAATAGGAAAAAGTACCAGTTGAAAGTCACTTTGGGGACTTTTCATAGACATGTTCGTTTCCTGGAGACTTACTTCTGGGCGATATGGCAAAAATCTTCCATGCCGATATAGATCGTTTAATGATTTCACTATATACACCTAATAGCATGTTTTCTGCTAATGTCCATAGCTTTATCTCTACCCAAACCATAGTCTGTTTTCAGCTACTTTTGTTGCAGAACCCTAAAAGATAATCTCACTCTGTAAACGACATGATATCGTGCGTTTCTGAGATACAAGGCTACACTTTGCCCACAAATCAGCTTTCTCCCCAGGGAAACAAATAAATGTTGCACCAGATTGAAACACCGGATTAAACCTTGTGTGTTGAACGCAATCTACAGAAACATAGTCCTTAATCTTGGTGTTTTCTTCGGTGAATGTCCAACATCACATCTCAATTTCCCGTTATATTTTCAAAATTACATTTGACTTGTTAGACGCTTTTATCCAAAGCGATTTACATACTCAATACTGTGGGCAATCCCAGCAGGAGCAATTTGGGTTGAAGTGTCTCAGGGACACAACGACATGCTGACTGCAGTGGGGTTTGAACCTGTGCCCCCCTGATAGCAACACCAACGCACTAGTCCACTGCGCCACAGCCACAAAATAAAGTTCTATCTTCACAGGAAACAAAACTACGGAAATGGAGTTACAAATGAATTATTCCAGGTTTCATCAGCATCCTGTTTGAGTGGTGTTAGACCCACAGATCCACCAACACTACTGGGGTACATTTTGTGAAAGATAGTTGTTTATGTTTAGTTGTTTAAAAGTTGTGAACTTCACGACAAAAAAACCTTGCTGCTTCTGTCATTATCACTACTGTCCCTAAAGGAGTCATCTTCTTGCATTCCTTCTTCCTGGGGATCAACCGTGTGAACAGGAGATCAAACCTACCAGGAGGAGCATCAGGCCCACACGTATTTTAACACAAACATATAAAATGAGTATGTAGTGTCTCTACTTTAAAGAGTCCTCTCCTGCTGATGTTCAGGTGTATATCAGTATGTAGTGTCTCTACTTTAAAGAGTCCTCTCCTGCTGATGTTCAGGTGTATATCAGTATGTAGTGTCTCTACTTTAAAGAGTCCTCTCCTGCTGATGTTCAGGTGTATATCAGTATGTAGTGTCTCTACTTTAAAGAGTCCTCTCCTGCTGATGTTCAGGTGTATATCAGTATGTAGTGTCTCTACTTTAAAGAGTCCTCTCCTGCTGATGTTCAGGTGTATATCAGTATGTAGTGTCTCTACTTTAAAGAGTCCTCTCCTGCTGATGTTCAGGTGTATATCAGTATGTAGTGTTTCTACTTTAAAGAGTCATCTCCTGCTGATGTTCAGGTGTATATCAGTATGTAGTGTCTCTACTTTAAAGAGTCCTCTCCTGCTGATGTTCAGGTGTATATCAGTATGTAGTGTCTCTACTTTAAAGAGTCCTCTCCTGCTGATGTTCAGGTGTATATCAGTATGTAGTGTCTCTACTTTAAAGAGTCCTCTCCTGCTGATGTTCAGGTGTATATCAGTATGTAGTGTCTCTACTTTAAAGAGTCCTCTCCTGCTGATGTTCAGGTGTATATCAGTATGTAGTGTATCTACTTTAAAGAGTCCTCTCCTGCTGATGTTCAGGTGTATATCAGTATGTAGTGTCTCTACTTTAAAGAGTTCTCTCTTGCTGATGTCCAGGTGACACATAACACAAACATATCAAATGCAGAGAACATAACTAAGAACACAAAAGAGGAATAGCAGTCACTACATTGAGCACATTAGGACAGTAAGAAACTACTTATTACTGCAAGAGCAGCTGGTGGTAAGGACCTCAGACAACTTCAATTTAAAACATGCTATTGAGACAAGTGCCCTCAGTTTGAGGCGTGATTGAAGGTCGTTCCGAGACCAAGGACCATAATAAAAAAGACTCCTTTTCCCAGCCTCAGTCCGCACAGCAGGAACCTGGACCCGTATCCAGGCACCTGGAACCGTATCCAGGCACCAAACTGGAGCAGATCTGGCACATATGTACAGTGGAAGCTTTCCTAAAATGGCTTTATACATTAATAAAAACCAATGCTGCATCCTACGCATAGTAAGTGGGGACCATCCAGTTAGGCTGTACAGTTTGCAATGATGAGTCCTATAGGGTGCATTTGATATAACGCAGTGCAGCATGGTAGAGTGGCTCAAGTTTGGCCAACACAGTGGGACAGGCAAATCTATAGATGGTATCACCGTAGTCCAGCTGGGACAGGAATGAGCCAGAGACCAACCTTTTACGGGAAGAAGTTGAAAAACAACATTTAAGTCTGAAAAGGAAGCCAAGAGTGAATTTCAATGTCTTTGTTAGAACTTCAATATGGTGTTTGAAGTTCAGATTACTGTCCAACCAAAAGCCCAGACATGTGTAGGTATCGACAAACTCAACAGAGACGCCATCAAGGGTGTCAGTGGAGAGGCTGATAACCTGCGATAACTCCCATTTAATCTGCTGATAACACTCAAAACTGATCAAGGACAAATAACAAATGAACACACACACACACACACACAATCTCTGCATGGACCTGGGCCTCGTAAAGCTTTTAAAACGGCTTTATCTTCTAAATTAAACATTGCATTGTTTCATAATCCGTGCTGATGAACACATCTTCGAAGTAACCACGAATAAAAACGCTTATTTATGTAACGCTTTTGTTCAACACAGGTGTCTCTGAATGAGCTCAGGCGAATAAGACAATGCCGCTGGTTCGATAACTGACAGTGACGTTTTTTTGCTGTCAGCTTCCTGTCGTTCAGCTGCCTCAAAACGAGAAGCTCAGCCCTCAATTACTGCCGCTGTCAGCGCCTGATGAAGCTTAAAGACAACAGAACCAGTTGTCAGATATTGTCTTCATGACAGGAAATAAACAACGGCTGCCTCTGCTTCCCCCGTAAGAAACCACACAGACCGCCAGCTTCACATTAGAATAATAATAGAAGGAACTGTTTGTGTGACAACTTGATTGTATATCAGTATGTAGTGTCTCTACTTTAAAGAGTCCTCTCCTGCTGATGTGCAGGTGTATATCAGTATGTAGTGTCTCTACTTTAAAGAGTCCTCTCTTGCTGATGTTCAGGTGTATATCAGTATGTAGTGTCTCTACTTTAAAGAGTCCTCTCCTGCTGATGTTCAGGTGTATATCAGTATGTAGTGTCTCTAATTTAAAGAGTCCTCTCCTGCTGATGTTCAGGTGTATATCAGTATGTAGTGTCTCTACTTTAAAGAGTCCTCTCCTGCTGATGTTCAGGTGTATATCAGTATGTAGTGTCTCTAATTTAAAGAGTCCTCTCCTGCTGATGTTCAGGTGTATATCAGTATGTAGTGTCTCTACTTTAAAGAGTCCTCTCCTGCTGATGTTCAGGTGTATATCAGCATGTAGTGTCTCTACTTTAAAGAGTCCTCTCCTGCTGATGTTCAGGTGTATATCAGTGTGTAGTGTCTCTACTTTAAAGAGTCCTCTCCTGCTGATGTTCAGGTGTATATCAGTATGTAGTGTCTCTACTTTAAAGAGTCCTCTCCTGCTGATGTTCAGGTGTATATCAGCATGTAGTGTCTCTACTTTAAAGAGTCCTCTCCTGCTGATGTGCAGGTGTATATCAGTATGTAGTGTCTCTACTTTAAAGAGTCCTCTCTTGCTGATGTTCAGGTGTATATCAGTATGTAGTGTCTCTACTTTAAAGAGTCCTCTCCTGCTGATGTTCAGGTGTATATCAGTATGTAGTGTCTCTACTTTAAAGAGTCCTCTCCTGCTGATGTTCAGGTGTATATCAGTATGTAGTGTCTCTACTTTAAAGAGTCCTCTCCTGCTGATGTTCAGGTGTATATCAGTATGTAGTGTATCTACTTTAAAGAGTCCTCTCCTGCTGATGTTCAGGTGTATATCAGTATGTAGTGTCTCTACTTTAAAGAGTCCTCTCCTGCTGATGTTCAGGTGTATATCAGTATGTAGTGTCTCTACTTTAAAGAGTCCTCTCCTGCTGATGTTCAGGTGTATATCAGGAGGCGCGCCTCACACTAAACAGAGCGTGTGATTCCCTTTAGTGAAGTGTGTGATGAACACACTAATGAATCATTAGCAGAGATCATGGCGGGTTACTGCGTGCCGTCTCATGAAGCAATTGAGCTCAATTAATGCAATTTCTGCAGAGCTCGCCGTGTCTGACCTCTGTTTGACCTCTAAGCAAGCGTGGGGGGGGGGGTACAGAGGCACGGAGCAGATAAACCCCCAGAGGAGAGAGGATGGGGGGGGTGAAGGAACAAATGAAAATAAGCATCTCCAAAATAATCCTACTACGCTCCAAAAACAAATTGCCACTTGGATGCCAGGATGCTCCGAGAGGAAGATGATCAACTCTATTCTAACAAAGATTGAC